>JAPEVC010000181.1:0-75102 GCA_027946555.1 Gnomoniopsis sp. IMI 355080 | reverse complement strand
GGGGGGTTCCGGGCGCTTTAAAATGGCTCACGGCTCGCCCGTGGAAGGCGGGCCTTGGTGAAGGGCATCTGGGCAGCTCGTGATGGTCCATGTCTTGTGTCAGACCTGTGTCACGTTCGTCCCCACGAGAACTGCTGTCGAAAATCCACTGCTGGGAGAGAGAGAGGCCGGGTGAAGACGGTATGACGGGAGGGTCAGATACCGCGAGACAAATCGCGTGGTAGCCGAGAACTGTCTCTGAGACTCTATCCGCCATTGAGGGACCAGGAGTGATGAGGGTGTTGGTCGTTGCTCATTCGCAGTATAGCGTATAATGAAGGTAGATAAAGGGATATGTCGCGACATTTGTGCTTGCGAAAAGCAGAGCGAGAGGTGATGCATGGAAAATGAGATACAGGATTTGCAGCTAGCCCTTGCTGCAGTCGATCGAGGCGATGCGGCTGCGTCAAGCAGATCGATCGTTGTGGTGCCCTTGCGCAAATGCGCTCACGTATTTGTCAATAGTCAGTGGCGTCTTGTATTGACTTGAGGACTTGTCCCCTGCGAAGTCCTTGAAAGTGTGGAATTGTCATTAGCTAGTAGAGATGCCGAGCGCGATTGATTGTTCGCGTTGAGGAAGGAAAAGGCTCGGGGAGCGGCAGTATGGGTAAGCTTTTCATTTTCGGAGGCCGGGGTGGTGC
Source organism: Gnomoniopsis sp. IMI 355080 (assembly GCA_027946555.1). Taxonomy (NCBI): domain Eukaryota; kingdom Fungi; phylum Ascomycota; class Sordariomycetes; order Diaporthales; family Gnomoniaceae; genus Gnomoniopsis; species Gnomoniopsis sp. IMI 355080. The sequence goes on along the minus strand of JAPEVC010000181.1, from coordinate 74,422 downwards.
TGTGTCAAGAGCGAATGCAGTAGGATTGCCAGGTAGCTAAGTGAAGAAGGCGAGAAATCGAGAAGTGGAAGCAGGGGCACTGATCATCTTATATAGGCCAGGGATGGCTAAACTCTTCCATGCCTGAGGCATTGTCATGGATTGCAGTGTAGAGGCTTCAGCAGTGAGGCGGTGAGGACAAGAAAGTAGGGACAGGCATGTCGCAGCTCAGACCGGCACCATGTGTGCAAGAAAATGTCATCAATTCCTAAATTCGCGAGGGCCCATCGTCGTGCTCTTATTGTACAAGTGGCCCGAAACTACCGTGAACTAATTCTGCTCTCGCGTGTTGTTCATCAAAGCAAATCAGTTCCCGTCCCTACCAACCGCAAACACCATACCGAGCAGAGAAAATGAAAGAATAGTTCGCCATCGCCAACGTAGCACCATCCTTACTCAGACTCCTCAGCCTGGGCATGATGGTTAGCTTCACGTTGACAAATCAGGGGAAGAGGGGGACATCGGGGGGGCAGTTATACGTTGTAGGCAGCCTTCTCGTCCTCGTAACGCTTCTTGTCGGCAGCGGCCTTGGCATCATATGGAGCGCGCTGCTTGTCGTTGAGGGCCTTCCAGCGCTCACCGAGGAGACGACCGACCTCGCCTTGGATAGTGTCAGTACGTAAGGTAAAACAAGGCCCGACGTCCGGACATAGCAATGGGCCTACTCACCGAACTTAATGCCGGGGTTCTCCTCACGGACATTCTCGCGCTGCTCATTGGCGAAGAACATGTAGGCAGAGAGACCACGCTTGGGTGCGTTAGGGTCTGGAACGGTTGGTTAGCTTGCAGATTAAGCAAAACAACGCGTCGGAACGCGTGCAAGAATGGGCAATCGACATACCCTTCTTGGCCTTGCGACCCTTCTCAACCTTGGCGCCCTTCTTTGCTGCGGCCTTAGGCATATTTGCTGAGCTGGAGCGAGCCATGTCAGTTGATAATTCAGAGATAAAGGTGTTGGGTGAGTTGATGCGAAATGGTGGAAGTGTAAGTAAGTAGACATAGACAAGGTAGTGGGAAAAAGACGTTGCGACGTTTTGCTGGTGGATGGGTTGTTTTTGAGCCGGTGTTGCGACTCGCTCGCGGCGACGACGTTGGTAGGCCAGGCGTCGTGGCTCGATAAGAGCTGGTTGAGCCGCGTTTTTTGTTTGGTGCAGGCATTGCGTTAAGCGCGTCGCGCAGTGCGAGGGGGATTTGTCGCATTCGCGATTGAAGTCGCCCCGGTGAGGTCAAGTGCAAATGAAAGCTTTCGGAAGCTGTAGGGAATCAGGATACATACTTTTTGAGTGGAACAGAAGTTCAGAGAAAAGTGGTGGTGCGGATAACTGAGATGGCGCGTTAGTACTGCTTGCGAGTTGATAGTGGTGGTGATGGGCGGGCTATGGCAGATGATGGTGAGGACGATGAGAGGTTGTTGTCGGCCCAGTCGCGTTGCGATGCATGCAAAAACAGTGCATCGTCAACAAGACTCGAAGAACGATGGCGCTTGTGCAGGAAAATAAGGCAAACGGAATGCGTTGTGGATTATAGTCATGGTGCCGTCGAGGCCAGGTGTAGTCCAAGAAATTGGCGGGCAGAATTTGGGTGCGTACTCACAGTCTGGCTGTTTCGCTGCAAAAGTTGGGTGTAGACTTTGGGTGAGAGAGATCTGGCGGAGAGAAGTGAGAGATGGGTGGAACTTGGGTGCGCGCTCGGTTTTGGGCGTGGCCTTTCTCCTGAGTGATTCTCCGTGGGCACAGGCACGCTTAGCTTAGCTGAGCAGGGGTTCCCACGGCAGGAACGTACGAGTGGTCCGTACCGTGTGTCTGTATGGCTGCCTCTCCCCAGTTTCCCGACTCTCCTCTCCTCTCCTTTGCTCACCTCACCCTTTCCCTGCCCTGCCTTGCCCTGCCGCCCAGTAACGAGCCGGAACACTTGTATCATTGGGGAAAGTGCCTGGCTGATTCCGTGCTGCAATGGTCCAGGTCCATGCCATGTCTTGCACACACTCTCTTTTTGTTACCGTGACTGCATCAAGTCTTTCAGCTTTGTTCTCATTCATTCAGTCTTGCCCTCCGACGTATATCATTAATCTGCATCCTACCACCAATACAACTACTGACCCTGCACAGTTCGCCTCTGCTCAAGCAGCATGTCAGGCAGCGCAGGAAGGGGGGCTGCGGAAACAGCTTTCCTTGATGGTGGGCAGCCTGTACGATGCAGTGCGTGCGCGCGGGTGTGTGTGTGTGTGTGTGTGTACGGAAGTACTATGGTAGGGTTTCCACGGTACCAATACATTGGGGCAAATACACAGCGGCTGTTAAATCATGGCCACACTTCTACAACCAGACACCAGCTTACACGTCGTCCTATCGCAAATCACGAACCGACAAACCCCTTTTCTTGGCTAGAATAATATTCCCATGGTGCCCAGCGTTTTCCTGCTGCAATTCGCACTCGCGGCCTTCTACAATTACTTTTGGACTGCCGTGTCTGCGCTGCCACCAAAGTACCACATCACCGGGTGTTAGCGTTTGCGCTGTTTATGGCCTGGCGCGCTATCTAAGTGGCCCCAACAGGGGTTTACCCAAGTATCAACGCAGTCCAAGCAGTGCAACCTTAGTCGAGCCGGCCTACCTCTGCCTGCTTGCTCACCCACTTCCAATCTGCTTCTCTACTTACCCACCCACATAGTGTACCTGGAACTGATCTATGCGGTCGCAAAGAGGTTGACCAAGTATTGACTGTCCGTTGTGCTAACAATAGGTAGGCACGTCTAGGTCATCTCAATGACTTAACTCGACCACTACAAGCAAACACAGCAACAGCGGCTACTAGGAAACTCGTAAGGCTTATGTGGGGTAAGTTCAACAGTGATACGCTGCGACCTAGAACGACCCGACCGGATGCGTACTTGGCTCAGCTGCAGGGCTAGACTCCAAAAAGAGATACCTACCCTGACTACCATAGTAGAAAAAGCCGTGCTTCGAACTCGACCTGCGTTCGGCACTTTCTAGAAACCACAGCTTGCTTTGCCTGTTCTTTCCAAAATTGGGATTTCCGATACCTTTGAAAGCTAGTAGTTGATGGTACTGCAAGAACCTACTACGCACATACTCATTCTGCATTAAAAACGACGAGGTGAAGAGGGGAAGAGAGCGAGAGTGAGAGAGAGAGAGAGAGAGAGCAAGAGAGAGGGCGTTTGTTGCAACAATCAGCCAGCAAGCCCAGATGATCCGCGTTGCGCTGCTGGGGTCAAGGGCGCAATCCAAGGTTTCACGTTGCGGCACCAACTCATCCCCAAGTACTTTCCATGCAATTCTCGTATGTACCGATACATGCCGTGGTCACTTGAATCAGCAACGGCTGCTCACCCCGCTAGCCCGCTCACAAAACCGCACTGCGCCCATTCCCTGGCTACTTTCCCCCTCTTCCTACCAAATTGTCATCTTTTGCTCGCTGTCTCTCTTTGTTCCACGCCCCATCTCAAGCAATTCAAATCGACATCCGCGTCTTTACTTGCTTCTTCGCACGCATCGCCTTTGCAAATTCACAGTTGTGATGTCCAATGGACACACCGGGAATGTGCCACCATAGTAGATACCATCGCTTCAAGCGTCACTTTTCAGAGCCAGAGGGGTAATAAGTGGCTCTTGCTTGCTTGGGATAGCGCGTCCAGGCAACCCGTTGACGTTGAAGCTGGACTTTGCAAAAGTGGGCATGTCATGTATATGACGTTTGTCTACTATGTAGTGGAAAGTTGTCGAAATTCTGCGGTCATCTTATCGTGTCTTAGTCCTTGCTTTTCTCATGGCACCCCGCCGACTTCGCTCAGGAATGCGCGCCATGTCTCCAGAAGCACTTTGATCATTATTATTGGCATCGCGGGTTGGCAAAAAGAGACGCAAGACCTTGGGCTGCAGTGGGTGTCTCCTTCCTTCTATTCCCCAGTGTCAAGTCACACTGTAGCCTCCACGTAACTTGTTTATGTCGTACGCATGACTAAGACGCCACCAGCAATAGTACCTGCTTGCTTAGCTGCCCCTGGCAGCCTGGCAGCCTGGCAGCCCTGGTCGGCCTCGGCTCGATGCTCAAGTCTGAGCTGCCCGGTGCGCGTTACTGTGTGCCTAGGTACAGGGCAACACAAGCCTCGCTCACATTGGAGGCTTTATCTCTTTTCAGCTGTACTGTAGTATTTCTGTATTTCTGTCATGCAATGCAACGAGGGGCTCTGACTATTCTCGTTCCGCTTCTATTGCACTCTGGCGAATCCACGAAGCGCGTAGTCGCCGTCGGTGGGTCTGCTTTGTATTCTGTCGTACCGCGTGTGGTGACCATCGCGTCCCGTGGGTGCTGGCCCCCAAGGCGAAGGTTGCCGCTATGGTTGAGAGGCCTTCATTTTATCTACGCGAGTTCTACTCTTGTCACCAAAAACGTCAATTATCTAGAGAATCAGATACAGAAGCAAACATTGTAAGGCTAAAGGGAAAAGCCCCTTATTCGGCCTTTCAGCAAAGCTTCGAGATCAAGCGCATTTATGTGACAGCCATGCAACAGCATACTAGGATAACGCACCTTTGAGAAGCGCTCGAAGCGCATGCCAGCTTCCTATCGCAGTCGTGTAATACACGTGTTCACCGAGGTGCTCTCGCAGGATCGAATCGGTCGACGTAGTCATTTGCCCGCTCTGCTCGCCCACCAAGCAAGCCACCCGCACGATTCCAGACTTGAGGGTTGTCTATTTGCCTTGGAGGTCAAAGTCCAACTCGACCTGACCCTGTCACTCAGGATCAAGCACCACGGCCCTCAACTCTTCATCGCTCACCCAATCCACCCCACTGCCCGCTACGATCCCGCTCGCCGTGCCCTTGAAGACCCTCCACTTTTGCCTGCTCTTCGCCAGCTTCTCCTCCAACTCGGCAATCTTGGCCTTGACGCCCTCGTCCGCATCCAGCGCCTGATTCCTGTCCGCCTCGGCCTCCTTTGCCAGCCGCAGCACCTCGCCCGCAAGCTCGCGATTTTTGCGAAATGCGCGTAGGGTCTCCGCCTCCACCTCGGACAGTTGGTCGAGGGTCTGGCGCAGGCTGGCCGACTGCGTGGCGACAGAGTGCGCGGTGGCATCGCGCGTCTGGATCCAGGGTTGCAGGTCCTGCTCGATGGGCGAGGCGTAGGTACTGTTGTGGATGCCTTTCAAAATGGGGTTGGTGATGAGTACATTGGTCACCACGCTTTGGCGCAGGTTGTGCAGGGCTATGGCCTCGAGGAGTCGCTCGCGGGCTTCTTTGACGTCCTGTGAGTCTTGGTCATCTGAAGCCGCAGCTCTCTTGCCGGTATTTTGGGAATTCTCATCTAAGGGTCATTAGTGGGCTTGGATGCAAATGACCACGAAGGCGCGAACCCACTTGCGAGACGGACTCTGGCTCTCGTGAGCGCAACTTCTAGTTCCAACTTCTGTACTTCATCGTACATATCCAAGATTCCCTTCTCCTGCTCTGAGAGGGGTAGTTCTGTAATGTCATCGCTCTCCTGATGAGCGTCCCCCATTTGAGAATCAGCCATGGTCGTTGAGGTATTGTGCTTTGTCAAGTTCGAGGTGCGACTTCATGAAGAGGAATATAAAATCGCGTCTACGAAGTTAGGGACGCGTGTATGCCGCTTCGAACGCCTTCGGTGGACAGTCGCAGGTGCAAGTTCTCAAGTTCACGGCGTAGGAAAGTGAACTGATCACTGAATCGATTCCACCAGTTACAAGTTTCTAGGGTTTTGTTATACAACTTCTCAAAAAGAAAAAAAGAAGAGGAGTTGTGCACACGGTAGAGTGCTAATGGCGTTGAGCCCATTGCACATGAGCCCCGAAGCTAGAGTGGGTCCCACAAGCTCGGTACGCGGGCCGATTGGTCCTCCAAACCCTGACATCGCCAATTGCGATTTCCTATATTGTTGCTAGCCAAGCAGAGATGCTCAAAGTCTCGGAATACCTCGCGTCACCAACAATCTTTATATGACAATGGCGTCGCCTCTGGTGGGCAGATCGCCCACATGTCTCTCATGCATACGGCGCTTGAATCAAATGGGCAGCGCCTCCATTTCTCTGACACATGTGCGCGGCAAGAAGACCTCTGGTCGGCTCCGGGACCCAGGCGTGGTCGTGCGGCTGCTGAAGGATGTCACAAAATTTGGCAAAGAGGGTGAGTAAACCATACATTCACTCTCGTGCTCCCTTTCTCCAAGGCGCGACTAATCAGTTGTCGCTCTATAACAGGCTCCATTTTCCGTACCAAACGTGGCATTATGCGTAACAGCCTCTTCGTTACCGACCAGGCCGAGTACATGACCAGAGAACGCTTCAAGGAGCTAGGCCTGTCCAAAAGCGACATTGGCGAACGTGACACCCAGTTCGGCGTAAATCGGCAACAGGAGGAAGTCGAACTGCCCGAGGATGCCGTTGAGCACGTCGCAGGCCATGATGGGACATACGCCGCCCCGCTCCCGGCTGGTGACTTTATGCCAGGCCTTGAGGCGCCCGTGCCTGTAGTGGAGGTCGAGCAGCTTGCTGTAAGTTCTACTTCGACCTGGAGATCGCTTGGCGATAGCTAGCTGATTTGTACTATAGCCCAAACGCGCCCTTGAGCTCATGCAAACCATGATCCCGAAGACGCTCATCTTCGAACGCCACCCAGTCCACCTCCAAGCCAAGACCAAGAAAAGCGAGCCACAGACACCAGAGCCAAAGAAAGCAGAGGTGGAGGCCACGCCACCACCAGAGCCCAAGAACCCCCAGGAGATCCTCTCCCCTCTACAGCAACGACGACGGCAGATGCAGGCTGAGGCCGACAAAGCCCTCAAAAGACCTGAGCAGGCTGCCGCGGAGGTCGCCGCCGACAAGGCGAAGGACAAGCCCGCCACTTCGCCGCTCGACACAAGCCCTGAAACCAAGACGGAGGAGGAGCTGGAAAAGGAGCGTAAGCAGATGGAAAAAGACGCCGAGGAACTGCTCAAGATCCACGGATCAGTCTCGCTGCAGAACATTGCCAGCTACATGAAGGAGAAGATGCTGCTTGACCCCGAGGCGAGTCGAATCAACATACAGCCCGAGGATATCAGATTTATCGGGCTAGAGAAGGACGAGGATCAGGTGAAGAAGATCGGAACATTTGAGATAGAAATTCGGACGCACGTTGGCAAGACCGAGGTTCCAGCGATTCGGAGACGTATCGAGGTCGTGCCGTATTAGGGGCTGGGGAAGCTGACGTCCCCGTTGAACATGTAAGAGAGAAAAAGAGAAAAGGCATATAGAGCTGATCCCCTACATAGAGGTAAGCGATCAAATCTTCCTGCAAGACTTGTGATCACCTGTATGAGTACCTTGACACCAAGTTCTTTGCAGACATTCGAAAATGTATGAATCGACCAGGCTCAAGAGGTAAGACAATCTTCTTGCTGCAGCCATATATAAGCGGGGAATTTTCGCAGGCTCGCTCTGAACCTGAGGCAATTCGCAAAGACGGCCGCTTGTGTTGGCAATTTCTATCATTCATGGCGAGAATTTCCAAATTGAGTATTGAGCAGACATAAGCCATAAGAATGTTCCCTGAATCAGAAGGGATCTATTACATGGTATGAATAATCGCTGTGTGTCCCAGCACCACCAACATTGATTACCGTCAACTTCATTGGCGCCTGGCCGTCGAAAATTGAATCTCAGATGTATCTACCATCTACTGATGCCCAGGCCCCATGCAAAGTCGTCGCTCATCGGATGAGTGTAGATACAAAGCGACGCAATGCAATGCAATGCAATGCTGAGCAAAAGTCCATGATCTTGCCTTGACTGTATTCGCATTTCGCAATTCAGGTCCAGAGAGTAAACAAACTCATCCATATTCATGCGAGTGTTATGTTCGTGGCTGGCTACCGGCCGAATTCTGTCCATTGGCAGTCCTTCGTACCTTCCCATACCCGTAATCCAAAGTCCATAGTGAGGCCCAGATCACATTCTTCTTGACAGGAGTCGACGGCGACCCCGTGGTTGATGGCGTACCGCTCGCTTCTTGTCGCTGCAGAATCTGCGAACTAGAGACCGGTCGTCTGGGTGGCAGCGTTAGCGCCTGTGGGAGAAGCTGAGGACGACGGCCCTGCTACACGAAATCGATGAAATCGACCAGTCAGCGACAACAGGTAGACCATGACTAGGGTCCGAGCAGATCATCGAGGGGACCACTCTGGACGCGCACCTCAGGGCCCTGCGACCCGTCCCGGGTTGGTCGCTGCTCCTCCTCGCCAGCCGTGGCGGCGGGCTGGGCTAGACTACTTCCTACTCCTCCATTACTTTGCTCCCCTGTGGTGCCTGCATCGGCGGCAGCGTCAGGGGAATCGGCCGTGGCTCGCACAGAATTGCTCTCGCTTGCCAGCGCACTACCTTTGGCCCCAAGACCAAAAGGCATGGCCCGCTTGGAGCTAGTGCTCGAACGACGACTCTCAAGGCTCTTAGACAGGGTCTTGCTCACACCATCAATTCCGGTGGGACGACTGACAAGCCCCAGACCTTTCCCAGACACATTTCGAGTGTGACTCTTCTCTGCGACGGCATCGACTTTGTTAGCGGCTACGGTGGTCTTGCCTAGTCCAGGAGTCGATGGCGCACCAGGCTTGTCTTCGTGAGCGTCAATAAGATACCACCGCAGGCCATCGGAAAGGTCGAAGGGATTGTCGTTCTCCTCATCCATGGATTCGTTCTCCGCCGCTCCGCTGCTAGGACCCTGATAGCTCTTGGATAAGTCGACTACACGTTCTTGAATGCGACTAATACGGGCCAAAAGCCATTCTCTGTTGCGTAGACGATGGCCTTCCTGCTCTCGTAGAAAATAGTGCGGAAACCCGATATTGAACGCAGCCCATGCTCCGGTTGTTTGGTTTCGAGTCGGGAGGAACAGGGCCAGATCACCATCCTTGAAATTCTTGAAAGCAATTTTGTCATGGGCATCTTTCTGAAGAGCATGCGCTTTATCGCGGTATGAGCGAGCATCACGTTGAAATTTGCGAGCCATGTGCTCGATGTCTTTGACGCGCTTGTGGACGGTCTCGGTAAAGGCGTCCATGTCAAATGCACCTAACTGGGACATGAAAGCCTGGTATTTCTCGGTTTCTGTGGCCTGGTCTGCGTTGTTCATCCAGTACAGCAATTCGAGATCGCTGCTGTCGGGCGTCTTGCTGAGTGTTCCTGACCTCCGTAACGAAGCGCCTGGGTCTATTGTGGAGTCATTAAGCACTGTGGATCGTTCAGCGCGGGGGACTTTTTGTATGCTCATGGCACCGTCCTTGCGAGTGATCGAGAAACCCAGTCTCTCCAGCAAGCGGCAAAGACGGTCGTTCTGGGTGTACAGCTTTTGGGTGAGATCCTTGGTATGCTCAGTGCGTGACACAAAGCGGTCGGTGAGGACAGCGAGCTTGGCCTGAGCCTCTTCGAGCTTATCTTTGAAGAGGCGAAGTTCCTCCTCGAGACTTCCCACGTGAGACTGTTTCGAAGCCAGATCCTCTGTCATGATTGTGATCTTCTTCTCCTCATCTTCGAGTTTCTTGCGCAACGACTCAGACCCAGTTTCGCCGTCAGAAATTTTGGCCCTCAAGTCACTAAGCTGTTTGCGGGTTTCGTCAAGTTCACCCTCCAGAGCGTGGATGCGGGCAGTCTCCTCGCCAAGGCTTTCTCGAAGCTGTCGGATTTCGGTTTCCCTTGTTGCCAGCGACTCCTCGGCCTCTGTCTTGCCAACTCTGAGATTCTTCACGAGATTTTGAGCTTCCTCAAGGTCTGATCTGATGACAGTAACGTCCCCTTCGATGTTGTGGACCTTTTCGAGAAGGTTGTTGCACTTGTTTGTTACGCTCTCAATGAGATCATTATGGTCCTGTGGAATATCTTCACCAGGAGCCACTCGTGCGTGAATTTCCTGGAGAGCCTGCAATTGAGTCACAGACGTCTGATCGGCGGTGTCCAATTGCTGAGACAAAGTCTTGTTCTCATCTTGTGCGGCGCTGAACTGCTTTTCCAATCTGTCAACTTGATCCCGTTGAAGTTTGGACTCTTTCCTGAGGAATTCTACTTGGCCCTCGTACTTGAGGGCGTCGTCTCTTCGTTCCTTGGTCGCCCTTTCAATCTCATCCAACAGGGCTTGAACCTTCTCATCATGACTGGCCTTCTCGTGTTCCCTTGATTCGTCGAAATTTTCAATGTCGTCTTCATGCTCTTCGATTCGAGTCTTAAGCTGCTTGACCTCGTCTTCTAGAGACTTACGCTCTTCCATGAACTCTCTTTTCAGAGCTTCCATGTTCTGCAGTAGGTCCTTTTTGGTAGAGTTGGCCTCCTCCATTTGACTAAGAGTAGTCGCGTGCTCAGTTGTCCGAGCGGCCAAATCCTTTTCGATGGCTGCTGACTTTTCTTTCTCGGCGACGAGCTCACCTTCAAGTTGCTGAATGCGCTGTTGGAGAACGTTGTCCGGCAATTCGACTGACGACCGTCGACGATCCTGTGACGCCCTTTGAACGGAAGCGATGGAGCCGTTGCCAGACGCGAATTGCTGGCTGGTAGGTTGCAAGAGGTTCTGGAAAGATGGTATTGAAGCAGAGCTTTGAGTGTGCAGTAGACCCTCCAGTCGCTTCACGCGACTTTCCGCAGCCTTCAGCTTGGTTTCAAGACGCTGTTTGTCATCTTGCAGTGCCCGGAGGACCTCAGTGTCACCTCGCACCATCATTCCACTCCTGCCCAAGGCGGATTCGTGAATACTGCCGTTCTTGAAAGCCTTCACCCGCTTCAATTGAAGCTTCGTCGGCTTGTTCACATCCTCAATAAGCTTGCCAATATCATTGATCAGGTCTGGTTCGGCCTTTTGTCTTTGCAAGATGTCGTGGAAATCCGACAGATGCTGTTTGGTCACGGCGGGCCACTGCTTCTCTTGTCCAAGCATGTTCAGCTCCAAGACCGCCGCAACGCTTGATGTAGTCAGTGCCTGTGGGCTGTACAGATTCTCGACTGTCCTCAGCCATTTCTTTCGACGTTCAGTTTCCTCAGTTTGGAACTGAGCCACGTCCTCTGCCAAGCTGTGTGCGTCCTCCGCAAGGTTGTCATACCACGTTCGACGCCTGAACGCCTCCACCGCGAATGACGCGTACATGTATGGAACTTGCTGAATAAGTCTTAGGTAGTCAAAAGTAGCCAGCTCTTCATCTGAAGCGATGCCATTCATCTGGGACTTGACTTGTGTTGTAAGAGCGGTAACATCTGTGATGCTTCGCATGAAGTCGACAGCTTCCATGGCCAAGTCATTTCTGACCTTGGTGGCGTGTCGAAGCGTTTTGTCCATTTCCAAGGCCTTGTTTTTGATGGTCGGTAACGATCGCTCTGTGTGAAAAGCTGCAAGCTTTGACGCCTGTGTAAGATCTTTCGCTGTATTCGCGAAGTTCAACGTCATTTGATACTCTTCATCAATTTCGTTGGCCACAGCCTCAATGTCTTGCAGCAGTTGAGCCGACTCTTCATCGTGCTTCATGATCGATCGCGCTATGATCTGCTCAAAGTCTTGGGTAATGTTCTGGCAGTTCTGAAGCATGCGTGTTGCCGTCTTATCCAGCTCATTGACTCGTTGGTTGAACTTGCGTAGCGCCTGTGGAGCCTGCCGACCCGTCCTCTTTACTGTATCCAAGTCGAGCAGGTCCTCGAGCGTAGGTTGTCGGCCCATGCGATTCTTTGAGCTCATGCTTCGCTCCGTCATGAATTCAGCCATATCAGCTGCAATCGGAATGCTTCGTGCCAGGCTCAAGTAGGCCTCCCACCTTGTGACGAGCATGTTATACTCCGTCTGGGACGCCGTCGCCCACTGTTTCAGCTCTCTGTATTTAGGCTCCAGGGGCTTTACGACAGACTCGAGGTTCGCGATAGCGGCATCGATACAGCGTAGCATGTTGTCCATTTCCTCGTAGCGACTTTGCGCGGCCTGAGACATGACGGTGCAGTCATCCACCACGCGCGTGACCCAAGCTTGGCGTGTTCTGAACAACTCCTGCCATGCCTGTTGCGATTTCGTGTCACTGATCCGATTTGGTGGATCTGTTAGGTTGTAGGGTTTCGGATTAGGGACTTCGACGTTTGGGTATGCGCGATTAGCAGAGCTGGGCTGGGAAATTCGTATATCGTATACATAAACGTCGGGTTCTATTGGCACATTCTGGAGTTTGAGCGGCTTGCCCTGAGCCGTTAGGGCGATGATGTACTGCAACGGGATGGAGCTGCGGCGTGAGAGGGCGGCTTTGAAGTCGTCGCCGGTCGCAAAGTCGGAGGTCTGGAGCCTGATGAGCTGCCCCGTATGGGCAACGAAAACTGCTACCTCCATGCTTCGAGTTGGGCCGCACGCGACGGCATTCTCGTGTGTCGTGGTTCGAGGATAGGCGATGTGCGGAATGCGAAGTTGCGATATGGTTTCGAGGGAACGTACGAACGAGAAACTGTGAGAGGGACGAAATGTCGAGGAGTTCCCTTTCAGCTCCTGGGGCTAACAGCCTAGAATGGTGTTGACGATCGGCGCGCTGCCCTTGGAGACTCGTGATAGGAGTTGGAGAAGAGCATGGGAATCCTTTGTGGAGTAGCTACAATGCAGGCATCTGCTAGTTGAACCTGACTTGTCTTCCAGGCACATGATCCAGATATTCCAGGCTAAGAATGAGAACAAAAAGTATTGTTGCGAGAGAGGCCTTGTCACTTGACTTATCGGTAGGTACGTCACATGTATTACCTAATCAAGTCAACATTGCTTCATGTGATAAAGAACCCAGACAGCCTGGAGCAATCAGGCGACTCAAACTACATGCGTCCACGAATCAATTCAAATTGTTAGATGGATGCGGACACAATGACTGGTAGGCCTTGCACTTATGCCCTGCTGTTTGACGTATCCACTGTCCTGAAAGGTCGAGAATGAGTCTAGGTTCCTCTTCTGATCCGAGGAACATCGGGAAAAGTCTCTCCTATGTCTTCAAAACGTAAGCACCTAGAGTTCCAGAGTAATATTGCTGCAAATCGAACCAGATTCATTACTCGTCAGGCTTCTTCGTTTACTATCTGAGAATCAGTAGACGTCTATGCGATGGAACATGGCATATCACTGCTAATGTAGCTCTTATCGACATCCGATTTTGAATAGGTAGCTGACTTCTCTTGGGAATGCATCCTGCTACAACACCAGCTGTAACATATTTCCCACCGTCAGTTTGAGATTGTATCTTTCGGGTAATGTGTTCCCGGTACTCCAACGAAAACACATGTAAATGACACCCTGTTCCCTCAAAAGCCCGGTTGCCCTCATAGATCAAGGCAGTGATTCAAAGGCCGTCAATTCCTCCAACTCCATGCATACCCTCTCTGTCTGACCTGTCCATGCACCGTATGTACCAGAAAACGCCGTCCAAACATCAAGCCTGCTTTCCCTTGTCCAACATATGCCAGACACAAATTACACCTTTCCCTCAATTTATTGAGTTTGGGGTAGGCACAGTTAATAGACATTTCGTATTACTGCTTTGCTGTTGCAACCTCATTCACCTCCATGTTGCTGGATGTATGCTACCTCGTAATGACATGCTGATGACGACGTAGGTCTCGACGGTGAAGTTGACGAGTCGCCGTCGAAGATTGAAGTTGGGCGGATAGTGACTATGGTCGTTTGAGGTACGAATTGTCGTGAATATAAGGCAGTGGAAGTGGCAATGACATATTTGGAAAGGGACACACACACAGGTCAGACCCGGGAGTTCAACGATCCAAACAGGAGCACACGCCAGAGTAAGACAAATCTCAACCTGGGAGCTCCATACCAGCTAACACAACAGCACCTCAAGCTGGCGTTCCATTATTTGCCGCAATCTTTCGACGTGATCGTTCATTGTTACCGGTTGTCCAAGCTTGTCGTCAAGGGTTGTGCTCAGCGGAGCCAGCCCGCCGTCTCATCCCCTGAAAATAGGTTGGTCTTTATCCATACTATCGTTGGCAGGGTCATCGCGATCTTCAACGTCGTCATCGTATCCCATCGCAGCGCGAGCTTCAGCCTCCTCACGGGCTTGGGCTTGGCGATCCCAAATCTCGATTTGGGGCATCACCCAGGGCGCTGGGTTCCACTCTGGAAACAGTCCCTTCTTTTCGATACGGCGCCAGTACTGCTCTTTTCTCACTGGGTCCCTGATTGTTTGATGGTGAATTTGACGAATATCGGTGTTTGTCAACCAGTCCTCGATGTCAGCCCATCCGTCACGGGCCTCCTCCAGCCAGTGAGCCGCGTGAGGTCGGATTGCTCCACCAGTGATCCATTCGTCAAGCTTGACAGGAATCACGTATCCGTACTCAGGATCGTCCATGTCCCAACGGCATGGCACACCTCGGTAACAGAACTGTGGCTTACCCCACTGGTCATAGAAGAGGCCCTCCACGACCCAGTATAGCTGCCAGAGTCCCAGGAGAAGCAGCAGGATTCCGAACATAGTAGGCCTGAACTTAGGCTCGGCACGGTAGAGTTTGGGGATTGGCACTTTGATGTAAGTGTAACTATCGCCCTGCTGCATACCTAAGCCAATGTTCTTTGGGCCTGTCGGCTGATTTTGGACCGTTTGGCGCGCCGGCTTTCCAGGGCGAGACACCTGGTCTTCCAGACGTTCGATACCTCTCTTGGCATTGCGGATACCTGCCAGTCCAGTTTTCAATGCCTCGCTCATACCATTCATCCTCTTCAGCTGCTCATCGATAGGCAGGACCTTTGTGTCATCTTGAAGATTTGGCACCTCTGTCTTTAGGATCTCAACGACCTCCTCCGGGTTTTCTGTAGTCATTATGACGTCGGTGAGATCGTCCAGTTCGGAATCATATATGTTGTTCCTTTTGTAGATCTGTCGGAGATCGTCCTTGACCGTAGGTGGTTTGGCCGAGTTCTTTACTGGTGAGCGGTGTCGGGATGCTGACTTGGTCCGTCTCGTGTTGAGGCCAAGTCTCTGACTTCCGATCTCTCGTTGATTATCTGATTTGCTCGCTCGAGGGGATGTGCTAAGGTCATCAGCCTGCGTGGAGGTTTCCTCAGGGGACCTGAACGTCGATGATAAAGCTTCGACTTTCTCTTCAGTACCGTGATCTACCTTGGTCGGTGCTGGAGTTTGAATGAAAGCACCAGGAACCACTGGCGTAGGAGCAATGATAGGATCGACGAACTTGTTCGGTCGCGGGGTCTCGCCGTCAATGTCCTCTGTACCTTCGTCATCTGCTTTGACCTCGTTTTTCGTCTCGGGCACTGGTGATGGTGCTCGAAGTGACCCGCGCTCGGAGTAGTTATCAAGAGCGAAGAGCTTAGCCTCGGCTGCAAGACGTGCCGTGGGGTCGCCAGACATTGCACTTGTCTTGGACGAAACCGAATTGGTAGACGATGACCGCGATATTCCAGCAAACCCAACCGTGAGCTTAGGAGCTCTGAGGAGTTTATCCTCAGAAGCGACGTTGGCCTTCGAAGTAGGAGCCGCCTCAGCCGTCTCCTCTTGGACTTTGCTCGAAAAGTGGCTCTGAGCAGGCCTAGGGTTGGGGCTTTTACTGGATGCACGGGCGAGCCTTCGAAGCAGATCTTGAGGGTCGTCCTCTGCTGGAGAGGGCTGAGTCTGTGAGCGCGCTGAGAGGTCGTCGTTGGTCTGAGGCTGCTCGTGACTGTCGCTGAACTTGTTTCCAAAATCGCCGTTGTGAACTGTGACGTGCGTATTCGCAATTTTTTCTCCCCCAGTACTGTTAACTCCATCTTCCTGGGGTGCACTTTTAGATATCTGACTGTCAGGTAGAGTCGAATGGACAGATTCATGGCGGGCCTCTTTATTGACGTCGCGCTGGTCCTCCGAGGCGGATGCAAGTCGCTCTTTAGTCTCACCCAGTCGCGTCGTCGGCCCATTCTTCCTTGTCCGATCGCCTTCGCCTTCTAACCGCTCCTCCAACGTGTGCAAATTGTCTACTGGCGAGTCAATCTCCTCGACGTTGCTGACAGGATACCTCAGCATTGCCTCTTTCTCCAAGCGTGCAATCTCGTCAAGCTTCGTATTGGTGCGCTGCAAGAAGCTGCGCTTGCTCGACAATGGATATTGGCGCTCAACGTCAATCTCCAGCTGTTTGAGCTCATCAATTCGCGTATTGGTACGTCCAAACCCCACAGGTGGGCTTGTAGACCCTTGCATGTCACCAGCTGTGAAGTCATCATCAACCTGCCAGGAGTAGCCAGTGTTGAAGGGAGTTGTGGTGGCCGGGCTCACTGGAGGGGCAGTGGAGTACGGCTCGGCGGACATTGCGCTGCTCTGATGATAGGTTTTCCTCTTGAGCCCCTGACCAGTGCCGGTGAGGAATTCGTAGTGTTCAGCAGCCTCATCCGGGGCATCTTGAAATCGCCGGTAGTAGTCTGTGTACTGGCGAGCAAAGCCCGTGTCGCCCCATGTCTGACGTGGCTCATCGCGGTTTCCATTTCCGGTACGGTTTACGCTTCCCCGGGCTGAGGCAGGTCTAGTGGTAGCGCCACTCAACTTACGTTGGGCAAAAGGACCGTTTCTCTCCTCCTTAAGCAGAGCTTCGAAAACCTTTTCGTCCGCCTCGAATTTTTTCATCTTTCGTTCAAACTCGTCATCCGTATCTCCATCATTGCGCGAGGAGGAACCGAAGCTGTCCTTGGAGCCAAGTTTGGCCTCTCGACTAGGACGCTTGCCGAACCGGCCTAGGTCGATCGGCTTGTCTGGAAACATGTTGACCAGAGGTCGGTGCTCTGACGTGACGGATCTGGCGGGTTCCTGGCGTGAAGGCCTTGGAGCAGGGCTTGGAGAGCCTTGAGCAACGCGGTGCCTATCCGCGGCATGCTGAAGTGCCTGAGCCAAGCTCATGGGCTCGCGTGTCCGGGGCGCGCTCGCTCTGGAGGCGGCTCGAGGGATTTTGGACGGTGAGAGGGAATTGAAGTCTGGAGCGGAGCTGCCGCTGGGTTTCTTGGTGTGGCTATTGGTCGCCATGGTGGTTAAATGGTCGTTTTCCTTGAAGTCGTTGCTCTTCTTGTGGAGCGCGCCGGCGCTCGCGTTAGTCGCGAAGGGCGGCAAGTGGCTCCGACCGTTGGCGCGCATGCGCAACTCGTTCGGATCGTCCTGGTCGTCTTCTCGGAATCTCATATCAGGTTGCCCGAAGGTCTGCGACAAAACTAGGTCGGTGCGCAGGTATCGGCATTCTTTGCGATGAAGTGGTGATCTGCTGGTCGCAACTCGATTGGGTTGACGCGACGCGACTCGGGTGGAGAATGCTGTGAGCGCAGGCTGTGATCTATGACGGCAGGGCTGACAGCTTTATTAAGTAAGAAAGACTTATGGGATGGAAGTAAGTGAAACCGCAAGAGGCGAAAAATAACAATTATAAGTTAGCGTTCGTATGAAAGCGCCAGAGGGTTCTCAAGTGGCATCGCTGAAGTTCGAACGTCCATTGTTCTCAATTGCTGACCCTTGCAAACCCGACCCCACATCCCACGCACAGACCACCAGTTCAAAGCCCAAGCCCAGATCCGCCGGCATTGAGGGTCTTCAGATATTACATAGTATTATGCAAATGCAATGAATTACAAAAAATCCCGTTTTCCACGTGGCCGTGATATGCCGATCTTCCTCACTGCTTCCACGGCTCCCGGACTGTAGGCAAGGTACCTAAGTACCTACGTAGGTACTGTACCTACGCAACGGCAAGGAGCTGCTGACCTGGGCGCATCTAGATCTGGCTCAGCGTTAACGACCTAGATACTCATAACCACGTCCTTTCTATTCCTACTAACTCGAAGAGAGGTGAGCTTTGCTTATTCAATAACAAGGCTTCTTTCATCAACACGATGGACGGAATTGTGGTCCGACAATGTGGGCTAATGTAAGGCAAACCAATCCAACTCAAACCGGTGCGGCAAGTCAAATAGCTGCTAATAAAGACACAGTGAGCACTTCTCAACCTCACGCCATGCCCTGGGTTTCAACCGCGGTATCGCGAATGCCTGCCAGTATGTAGTGCCCAGAAATATGCTGAGAGGCAGATCATTGCAGATCATCGTGGAGGAAGCCGTAGCAAGATTGGTCCTCCGCCTCGGTGGGTTGAGGGTTGGTATCACAGGCGAGGACACCAATAAAGCGTGTTTCGTGCAAGTGGCATCTATGAATATTCCAGACTTTATTCGTTGGAAAACAACGGCCGCGAAGTCTCCAGGGGAGTACGACGAGCAGGTATTGCATGTCATCAAAACCAGGCTGGAACAGCTTTGGCCGGATGTGGCAAACCGCCCGCCGTGGCAACTACTTGTCGTCCAGAACGAGCCCACTACTTCTGAGAATATCGTGCTGGATATAGTTTTCGCAGTGCATCATGCACTCTCGGATGGGAAAAGCACAGCAGTCTTTCACTCTGAGCTTCTCTACGAGCTGAACAGCCCGCCCTGTCCTGTGCCAGAGCTGATGAACCACCTGCTTCATTTTTCTTCGCCTCCCATCCTCGCACCCAGCCAAGAAGATCTAGTCCGACCCAGCATCTCTTGGCAATTCTTTCTCAAAGTCCTCTGGTCCGAATTCGGCCCCTCGTGGGCAAAACCTACACCACCTCCTGAGCCATGGACAGGGAAACCCGTCACCCCAGAACCACATAGGCTGCATCTCCGCGCTGTAGCCATCGCCCCTGATGCCGTCACGCGCCTCATCGCCGCCTGCCGAAGCCACGGCACCACGCTCAGTGGCATAATGCATATTCTCGTTCTGGCATCCTTCGCCCGGCATGTTCCTGAGGAAGTAGCAAGCTCATTCTCTGGCGAGACTCCTATCAGCTTGTTGCCATGGGCTAAGCTCCCGCATGGGGTGGACATAAACCTGAGCAGGGTGCTGACAGACCTGAACACAGGCACCAAACGGGTCTGGGATGCTGCTACTGTAGCAAGCATACGATCAAAACTCCGTGAAGTAGATACCAATGCTGAGGAAGAGCTTATCTGGCCGCTAGCCGCGACCTGGCGCACTGAGATCAAGGCAAAAGTCAATACTCTGCCAAACGACGACATCGTGGGAATGATGCAGTACATCACCGACTTCAACAAGCGTTGGCTGAGCAAGCTGGGAAAGGCTCGTGATGCTACGTGGGATCTCTCGAATATTGGGATCATACGAGGACGTGCCGGAGACGGCGAGAAGCTGTGGTCTATAAAAAGGTCACTTTTCACGCAACCGGTCCTAGTGGCCGGAGCTGCGGTTGGCGTCAATGTTGCAGGCGTAGACGGTGGGCCGATCAATGTAGTCCTCAGCTGGCAGGATACTATCGTCGAAGATGGCGTTGTGAACGGAGTAGCGAAAGACTTGCAGGCTTGGTCTGACAATTTCGGAAGGAAGGGAGTGTTCGGTATCTTCCACACCACGCAGTAGGCTGGTATCATTAGAATCGGAGCAGTTTCTCGCCAACCATGCGTAAAATCACTACTCGAGTGCACCTACATGCTGTTTGTGTGCCCCAAATAAACGCTAAGAAAGTTAAGAGGCACTTAGACTTGAAACGTATTGATTGTGCGAACAATTGCTCTATATGGTATGAGGCTTTTATCACGTGGGGAAAAAAGAATCGAAAGAATAGTCAGTCGTTCAAAGAAATAAAGTCGTGCTCGAGGTTGAGCATATCTAGAAAATGCAACAGAAAGTTATCATACATTATACTAGGTTCAGAACTTAGAAAGGTTCATTCTGCAGAAGACCTCTCCATCTAAACAATTTCCACAGCAGAGCATCTTACAAGTGTTGTAATGTATGGCCGAGCAAAGAAACCAAAGTAGGGAGTTGTGGATCAGCAGCCTCCTGAAGTTCAACACGTGGATGCTTAGGTAGGTATTAGCTACCTACATATAGGTAACTCGTCAATTATTACTGCCATCATCACCTTTCCCGGTCCACATGTGCAATGAAGCCCTGTAACCAGTAGTTGCCTGCTCCAACTGTTGATTCAGCTATTTGGTCGCTCTACATAAACTCCTTTTGAAGGATTTGTGCTATTGGCAATGAGACGGACAGATCACTCAGTACCGTCAAGATTTGGCCTAGCTCTTACTTATGAGAATCTGTAATCGATCTAGTATTGCAGACCTGTAGGCCGTACCTAGGTATCGAGTATGCGGCCTTTAGACGAATATGGTAAATACGAATACTGCTCTGATGCCCATGTCGAAGAGAGAGATCCTCCAACTCCTCGCCTACCCAGTCCGCGCTCATATATCAAATGAAGAATGTCAAACCTACAACGCCTGAGTGCAAACCACAGCGCCGATTCGCCCTAATTCGAGAGACCCTCGTTATTGAATCTTTGTGGCTGTTCCTCCATCGACTCGTCCTGTTCCATCATTTGCCGCCTAGCCTTTTTGATGCGCATACTTTCCGCAGCCCTGGCACATTGCTGAGCCCAAGCAGCCCTGCCCACAGCCTCCCAATTGTTCTCGATCCAGTGTTTGACCTCGTCGACGATGATCACACCGTACTTGTCGCGCACGTGAGGTGGGGCTATGCCGACGCCATCGCACTCATCCACGATGAGCTTGGTCAGAGCGGACCGCAGCACGCCTCGCCAGTTCCTCTCGAGCTCGGCGATCGAATTGCCCTCCTGAGGCATCGGTAGCGCACAAGCAATCGATTCTGGCAATGCCATGTCGTCTTTGATTAGATTGTTCTTGACAAAGATGCGGACCCTCTCCTTGTTCCAAGCCGCCAGCTGTTGATTGTAGCGCTCCTCGGCACCGGGGAAAGCGGCGAAAGCAGCGGCGCGGACCTCATCGCGCAAAGCAATAGGGGTACGATTGTTAGTGCTCAAGAAGGGACGGCTTGATCTGATCTGTCCGGGAACATAGTCCTCGACCCAACGGGCGAAGATAAGCCTCTGTTTCATGCGCTGGCGATCGTTAGACTTAAGGCTAACCTTGACTCCACTGTTGTCCTTCTCGATCTCATGCGCCAGCCAGGCGTGGTACCACTTGCATCTGGAGGTATAGTCGAACATTGCGTCGACAGAAGAGAAGCGCCTAACCCACTCGTCGTGTTTGTCCCGCATTATGAACCCCAGAACCTTGGTTGGGCAACTGGTTAGAAAGACGCGTGCTTTTTTCTTGTCAACCTGCTCCAACTCGGGAATACGAAGGTACAGAGCCTCCTCATTGGCGGTAAGTCCGTATGGGCGGATCATGGCGCCCAGGATGTTCCACATGTCGCCGTGGTCGTGCTTGCTAAAGATGATGGTCAGTAAAGGAGAGAGAAGACGAAAATTGGATCATACGGGAACCTCAAAATAGGATTGAGGCAGGTGATTTTGGCGACTTCTCAATGGAAGGGAGAGCGCAACAGAACAGATGCAACAATTCGTAGAAAAGTAAGAAGAACAATAAAAAAGAGGCGTGTATGTGGGTGGCATATTGAACGTTATTTGAAGTTGATGAGGTGTCGTGGAATTGTAAATGAAATACTGGAGAGTGTCAATTAGATGAAAACTTACAAAACTCGCCACTCCAACTCCTGGTTGGTAGAACATAGCTGGATGTCAACCTGGATGAATCGGTTCTTCGACTCAGCCTCGTGACTAATTTCCGCAGCCTTGCTGCTAGCCTCGCCCCGCTCTGACTCAGCCTTGTGCCCCGCCATCGACTCAACGGCCAATTGGCTGACCATCGCATCCTCACTCATATTGATAGGCCAGGGTAAAGCAATGCTCTTGGAGGAGACCACTTTACCTTCTTGAAAGACCTGGGCAGCTTTGAGCGCCTGTTCGATTGCGGTCCACACGACAATTTTTTGAGGGTCGTTGATGTCGTCCAGTGTGAAAGCTGAGCCCTCCAGAGAGACAAGAATGTCAATGTCACCAAAGCTTATCTTCTCTGGCGCTTCGATAGGTGCCCTGATGGTGGGGAAGAGGGGTCTGAGGGCATTGAGGCAGTCGGCAAGGACAATCTCGTAGACCTTGGGTGCCATTCTAGGGGTGTAGAGGGCGTGAGAGCCCGTGGAAAACGCTTTCCCCCCCATGGTTCATGTTGGTGAAAGGGACGGGTGCTGTAGTAAGGGAGCAGGGTGCGATATTGATTTGAGAAGGGGTATATTTGAGTTCAACGAATACAGTAACGGGAAGAAATTGGGAACGTGGTGTTTGTGGGTGGCTGGTTTAAGAAGCTGCAGATTGAGACTGAGATCTGGAAATCTCAATATGTCAGAAAAGGTGGGGCTCGACTGCCACCTGCGGCGGTGCATGGCTTAAAGACTTGCCCAGCTTCTGCGTGTGACTCTGCTCGCCGAGCGGCTAAATCTGCATGGTAAGCAATACCTTGATGTAAAAGCCATGAATCTTTTCTCATTCGATGAGTCAGTTTACACAATCGTGGGAAATGCCCCTGTCTATAATCGCTCTCTATGAGGATGTAATTGCAATTCCACAGTCGCATGCGGTGGGCGATCTGGTAATGAACTGTGCACAAATACTTAGGAGATGGGTCTAGAGAGGCCGTCCATCACAAAGCCGCGACACATCAATGGATATGCACACATGAACTACCATAGCCCTGTCACGTGCACTAGATGGGGACCAAATTACTTAGGACAATGAGGAGCAGTAGGTATGACAAGCAGTACTAGGTTCGTATTATGTCTGTGCAAATAATTTCAGGCCTTGCTGCAGAACTCCAATGCTAGGTGTATAGACTGGTCAAGAAAATGCCTTCTCATACTCCACCAAATTGGCCTATCTCATCTAGACGGTCCTCAGGAATCCGTCTGGTCTAGGCCGTCTACGACTGAACATGAAGCAGCAGACGCAGAAAAAGGCCCTCTGCTCTCGACTCTTTTCTCCGATCATACCAATTATTGGCTTCATAAAGAAGCCTTCTGGTGCCCCGGTCATAGTTTGATCCAGACGCCCAGGGGCGGTTTTAATCGCTGGTCACAGCATATGGCTTCAAGTAGTCCGGGTTGTTTTCGATCTCCTCTTTCACCTATGAGTGTGTCAGCCATGTTTGCATTGCTCAAGATTTGTACGAGACTTACAATGTCCAGACCGCCCACCAGCTCTCCGTCTATCCACAACTGCGGGTATGTAGGCCAATCCGCAAACTCCTTCAAGCCCTGCCGCACCTCGTCATCTGCCAGAATGTCGAAGAAGCCATACTTGACAGAGTGTTCCCTGAGCATAGCGACAATCTGCCTTGAGAAGCCACATTGTGGTGCTGAAGGCTTGCCCTTCATGAAAAGCATCACTGGTGCAGCCTTGACCAGCTCCTCCAGTCTCTTGTTCAGCTCCTCCTTGGCCTTTGCGGGGTCCATCTCCTGCTCGTCCACCTCCATTGCTCCGCCATTTGTAGCCTCAGCACCATTGCCATTTGTTGCTGCCGAGCCGGCCTTGCCAGCGTGTGTTTCGATAGCAGTCCTGACCTTAACGGCACTGCTGCCGCTGACAGTCTCGAGAACCTTTCCATCTCGGGATAGAACCAGGAAGGGCACCGCTGTGACATCGTACTTCTCGCTGAGGTCTGACAGCTCCTCTGCATTTATCGATACCCAGGATGTGGTGTTGTCGGCGGGGTACTCTGCAGCGAGGGTCTTCAGGACAGTGGCCATCTGGGCGCAGGGTGCAGCCCAGGGTGCGTGAAAGGAGATGATGAGAGTGGTTGCTGGAGGGAGGGAGGCTGTGTGAGCTTCCCAGTCTTCATAGCTGGTGATCTCTTTGATCGTGGCCATGGTGAACGGTCGTCAGTTGTTTGGGTTATGAGGGCGGTTCGGGGAATTGTTCGGCGCGTCAGAGTGTAGGGCAAAAGAAGATGAGTTGCCGTTCAAAGGTGCTCGCTTAATGGGAATTGTACGGTACAAGCGCAGGCAGAGTTCTCTGGATCTATCTGGAATGTTTTTAACGCAGCAGCATTTTCTGTCGGAGTAGAGTTCGATAGATAGCATTTGAAAGAGGTGGTGCCCCGCCATCGCTGGAGCCCCCCTGTTTTGTAAGACAGATTGCTGATTGGAGAGAACTCTTGCGTCATTTGAGAACCAACCCCCCCCTCCAAAAAAAAACCGGCCACTTATTTCGTCTTGAAATCTGAAAAATTGTTTATTGCGTTGATAATTATCTTGTCGGACATGGTATTGCAACAATATTAATTAAAGTAAGGAGGGAGATTCGCATTCGTTCTTACCTTTGCTGTGTTCAACTTTGCAAACTTATTCTTGTGTTGGTATCATAGTGATATCTTGAGTCCCGTTTTGTGACTTTAGACGTAGGAGCTGGATACCCACAGTATCGATATTAGACTACTTGCGCTTTGCCTTTCTTGCATGTATTCATTCCACAGGACACCCCGGTATTTCTTACATTATCAAAAGCAACACAACTCAGGTCTAAATGGGCATAGTATGACTTCATGTTGCCATGAGTCATCTCAAAAGATTTTGCTAACCGGCTACTACCATTTTCGACAGCCTCTCTTCAGCCCAATTTTGCGTCCATCAACCATTCGCCACTCTGCCACTTTCGTGCATGGCCTCACCCCGTTGAGGACCACGAAGGCGTGGCTGTGCTTGAGCAAGCCGGGTCGCCACACCGCAGCGAGCCAAGATGAGCGCCGATTCGGAAGCGAGTGTTCAACGCGAGAATGTGGACATGCGTTACATGCAGACATGTAACGTACAAATGCAACCATTGCTGGAACATGAAAATGCACTGCGCCACGTCAAAAAACCAGGGTCGCCACTCGAAGTGCTGTACAGGTACCTTGCGACGCGAGGCCGGCGAGGACACTTTTAGCATAGCGGTACTAATCTTCTTAACTGGGATTTTTTTTGGTCCGGCTTTCCCAGACCTTCGAGCCTACTACCGAGACTTGACCGCGCTGTGCTAAACACGCAAGCATCGCCCTGGTGGCCTCATGGACTAGCCGAGCTGGCCGAGCCATGGTGTCCCAGCTGGCTCAATGCTCGAAGGTTTGCCATAGACGAGGCTACCTACGTAGGTAGTTAGCCATATGCAGCTAGGTACCAAGTTGCTCAGCGACTCCAATTCACGGAAGTACGGATATCTCGTGCTGAATATGCACACGGCAGGATGGTGACGACTACCCTCTCAGCCACAGCATAGCAGCTACTGTGAGTCGAGTCCAATGGAATACAAGCTTTCCCTCTCGAAGTAGACGGTAGGTATCTGTCTGGACAAGGGCTTCACATTCATCAGCCCCGTTTCGCTCTGCCAGTCTACCTGGCAGCGCCTGGCAGCTTTATTTGGGTACCCGGGCGCGCTGGGGTAGTGCCCCACTTATTGGGGCGGCTCGTCATTTGACATGTCCAAGACTTCCAGCCTGCCAGTCTGCTTCTGTTGCTCCGACACGCGGATCCTGGTTCGCATTGGGTTGAGACGCTTGCATAAAACCCATTTCTACTCCGTATCGTCCTCACTCCGAACTCTAACTGCTTGGTTCGATTTCCCCCGCCCTTTAACAATCTCAGCCCCATTCCGCGCCAAGTTGAACCACGCTCTACCATCAACGACACCTTTGCAGGCGCGCCATTCTTTACCAAGAGAGTCTTGGCATTCAAGTCGATCGAATTTCCGCCCTTTGCAAGTCATCACACCATGTCTGCTCAAGATTACTACCACCAAGGCCCGCCTCAGCAGGGCGGCTACCCCCAACAGGGCTATGGTCAGGGTCCTCCTCAGTACCCTCCACAGGTTAGTGATGATTTCATGTCAATGACGTTCCTCAGCGCAGCGCTAACAAACCATGTTGTGCACAGTCTTACGGCCCTCCTCAACAAGGCGGATACTACCAACAGCCCCCACCGATGCAATATCAACAGCAGCCTCCCCCTAAGAGTTCAGGAGGCGGCGGCGGTTGCTTGAAGGGATTGTGCGCTGCATGTCTGTGTTGCTGCCTATGCGAGGAAGGTGTGGAGTGTTGCGAATTGTGTCTTTAAAGTATTTCCACAAAGAACCGCCGCGCTCCGGGTTAAAGTGTGACTCTGGCGCGCCGGCCGACGTCAAATCTGGGAACAGAGCATTAATAGTGGCAAGGAAGCCAACAGAAAGCAAGGCGGAAGTCGTGGGAGAGGGTCTGCGATATCAGACGGGTTTTGCCGCCTGAGACTATCACGAGGTGGTGTGTACATTGATATGGCTGCTAGGAGACGATTACCGCAGTACGAGGAGTTGAACTTATTATGTCCTGTCTAATCATTCTAGATTCTTTGGGAATACTTTGTATCCCGATAATCCACGAGCATTTCCATGAGTCCGACATGGACGCCTGTGTTGATGGTCGTCTTCTTATGTGTACAGTTGTAACAAAGTATTGACCGCTGAAATCTGGTCGAGTCCAAATACTGGTCTCGCTCGCTCACAATGCGACGGACCGGGAAGGCCCATCATTGCTATTTGGACAATCGATGTAACAGTGCCCAGACAGTGTAGGCGTAGCTGCAGCCCAGCGGATTTCCCCTTTCTAGGTGGGGTCGCTCGCTGTGACTGGGCCGCTGGGCAGCAACGGGTCCCGCCTTGCAGTGACCAGCTCATGCCGCCAACGGTTCAGGTTAAGTCATCAAACCTTCAACTTAGAGCTCCTCCGTCACTGTCGACACCTGGAATTGCTCAGCCCCCTTTCGACCTGCGCACTTCAAATCTCGCCTCGAGCAACTCAGAGTTACGCGTATCTCTTATAAAATCCCTCTGCAGTACAATTCCACACTAAGAATTTCGCACAATCCTCGCGCCCTCGGATGACCTGCACTCCTTGAGATCGACGTCATGGCATCGCTCAACTTGTCCACCAATGGACCCTCCATCAAGAGCTCCTATCAGGGCGTGGTCAATCGCGAACTCCCAAAGTCCGACTCGCCAACCTTTGCCCTATGGGCTCTTTTCACAGTTCAGGCTCCTTTGATGAATGCCTTTCAAGCTGGATCTGCATCAGAAAGTGTTCTCAAAGTTGAGACTAAGGGAGGTGAGCACTGTCCCCTCGCAAACCAGCCCGGCTTTGCCGTCGTCATCGTACTGACGGACTACCTTTTCCAGATGGTGAGCTTGCCGACTTAATTGAAGACTTCAGCGAAGGTCGCGTTCAATTCGCCTTTGTCAAAGTCAGGGACCCAAATACAGGCCTCCCCAAATGCGTTCTCATCGCCTGGTGTGGAGGTGGTGTTCCCGAACGAACCAAGGGCTACTTCACAAGTCACACAGCAGCCGTTGCCAAAGTCCTCCACGGATACCACGTCCAAATTACCGCGCGATCAGACAGCGACCTCGAACCCGCTAGCATCATTCAAAAGGTCTCGGATGCTTCCGGAGCCAAGTACACCGCTGGTGGCTCTGCGCCAATGCCCGCTCCTGCACCTCCTGTAGCCAAGAAGCCCGTCTTCACTCCGACTACATCGAGCGCAGGAAGATCCTTTAACCCCCTCGTGGCCGCGCGAAATCGCAAGGACGAGAATGTAGATGAGGATGGCTGGGGCGCAGATGCGCCACCCGTTACCAGAACCCAGCTAGAAAAGGTGCAGCCCGCCTACAAGCCTACCAAAGTGAACATCTCGGAATTGGTTAAGAATCAGGCGCCGTCCGGCTCTAACGGGTCGAGCCAGGATGACGCCCCGGGTGTGGTCAAGGGTGCTTACCAGCCCGTTGGCAAGGTCGACATCGCAGCAATCCGAGCTGCCGCTAAGAATAAGGATGACTTCAGGCCGACGCCTGTGAAGGGCTCATACGAACCTGTGGGCAAGGTAGATATTGCTGCCATTCGAGCGCGATCTCAGAAGCCCACCGAGGCAGCAGAAGACGAGGAAGCACCCCGTCCGTCGCTCGCAGAGAGAAGCGCAGCCTTTAGTCAGTCCGGACAGTCCGAACGTCTTACTTCTTTACCGAAGCCGAAGGTCGCCAATAAATTCGGTGGAGCGAGTACCTTCACTGGTACCAAAGCTCCTACTCCCAGTGGTCTTGGACTCGGTAAACCATCAGTTCCAGCGGCAGCTCCTGTGGGCGCGGCGAGCCGTACATTTGCCGATGAAGGAGGCAAAACTCCTGCCCAGCTGTGGGCAGAGAAGAAGGCGCGTGAACGAGGTGCATCGGGCTCTGGCTCGGCCCTTTCGCCTGCAGCTACCTCTCCTGTGACAGCACAAAAGAGCGGAAACGAGTGGAAGAGCGGCTACAGCGGTAAGAGCTGGGATACTGTTCAGACGGGAACCTATGGAAGAGGTATTTCAGGCCAGAAAACCGGTGAAGATGGCGAATCAGCTGGAGAACAACCAGCCTCGCCTTCAGGCGGCGTTGCTGCCCTCAAGGACCGATTCAAGGGTGGTCCACCCATGGGCGCTGCCGCCCCATCGATTCCTAGGGCCGGTACGGGTGCCAGCGACGACGCTCCACCACCTCCTCCTGAAAGCAGTCGCCCATCTGGTGGGTTTGAGCTGCCTGGCTTGCCCTCTCGCCCTGCCGCCGACAACCAGGAAGAGGAAGAGGAGGAGCCTGGCTCACCTATACAAGTTGCTGTGCCTGTGCCTCGCGCCCCTGAACCTGAACTCGAGCCAGCTCCCCAGCAATCGCCCCCCCGTCCGGTACCTGTTCCCGAAGACCTTCCGACAGAGCAAGACATTCCAGAGGAAGAAGAGGCGTACGATCCCAGGGGTGCTGCTACAGCTGTCGCGGAGGAGTCGTTTGGTCATCAACAGGTGCAAGACAGTCAGGCTACTTCTTCTGGGGGCGAGCGCGCTGTGGTCGAGTATGACTACGAGAAAGCGGAGGACAACGAAATCGAGCTCAAGGAAGGCGAATACGTCACGAACATTGAGAGGGTGGACGAGGACTGGTGGATGGGCACGAACGCGCAGGGTGAAAGCGGTCTCTTCCCCAGCAACTACGTCACTATCGTTGAAGATGATGGCGCGGGTGCTGGCCACGCTGCGGCGCCCCCTCCTCCGCCTGCTGCCCAGCCCGAGCCCGAGCACGCCCCCGCTGCAGGTGCAGCACCGACCGCAACTGCATTGTTTGATTACGAAGCAGCAGAAGATAATGGTAAGAACCTGAAGATGCTCCACTGAACCACACCGTCGAGATTACTGACCCAAAAATCAGAACTGAGCTTTGCCGAGGGTGCCACTGTCACGGATCTGGAGTTTCCTGATGAGGACTGGTGGTTCGGTCATCATGGCGGACATTCTGGTCTCTTTCCAGCCAACTATGTCCAACTGGATTCTTAAGCTTGGTGGTGAGTTATGTACATTAGAGAGGAGTCAGAGGACCACTGAATCAAAAAGTAATTTGAGGGCCTTCGAATTGAACACAGCACTCTCGTCAACTGTCTGTCGGTGTTCTTCCTGGTCGTTTATTCCCATGTTTATACTCACTTCGGCATAGTGGATAATATCACAACCGCCGTTCCCAGTCGTCGGAAACAAATCCGAAAAGCTTTCACCTTGATACGTATTTTCATCTCGGACAAGAAAGATCAGGAAATCCCAAAAATCTCTCTTCAAACTTCGAGTATTGTAACTATGGCAAACTCTATTAGACATAATACCCGGCTCACTGTCCTCGAAGTAGACCGATGATACCCTTTCGGCATGCCCTTCGGTTGGCTCGCACGATTATCTCAGCATCGTTCAACCCTTGTACTTCTTCGTGCATCTCGATTGGCTCGGACAAATCCCCAAAGCAGCGTACGCATATTGCGCAGTAATTGCCTATTACATACCGAGACCACGGGGGCTGTAAGGCCGCTTTCCAATCTCTTTGACTTGTTCGCCTACTTATTTCCCGGACAATTTCTGCTACGTTACACAGCAGAAGGTCAGGCATGGCCCACATGGCTGCCAACAGACATGCATGTGCCAATGCCCTGACATCTGGCCGCCTGGACCTTATCTGTAAGCTTAATTCCGTGCGTCATTGTTGGTGACTGCTTTTCAGTTAAGCATACATGAGCGACTAGCATTCGTACCACGCGAGATAGGTGGTCGAAATCCGACCTATGTACACACGCGATGTCACTGACAGCCTGTCATCTGCAGGTTGATGCACACAAGATGTCAGGTATGCACGGCTGCTAAGTCCCATAGGCTGAGCAGCCTCTTGATCATCCAATATAGGTCATCCTTTTCCTAGATCCGTTTTAGTGGGATAATGAAGCTTAGTACGTCTAATATTCCATTTAGGTAGGTGGCTAAGCATTCTTTATACTGGGTTTCGACAAGTGATCTTGTGGACAACCACCTATGGATTAACTTCACTGGAGTATATAGGTATCTACCTACCTACCTACCTAGGTAGGTAACTCGGTATAGTAAACTCTAGTGGGGAAAAACCCACCTCATCGGCATGATCTCCTTTGGGACAACCTACTAAAGTATCTTTCTCCTGTGTTATTATCGCCTATGGCTTTCGGCACTTCTTCTCGGGGGCCCCTGATTTCCTTGTTTTTCTGATGCGCCTCGTCTTCCTCCCCACGAGTACTCCACCCAATTAAGCCCATGCCGGGGTATCTTCACAATGCCAAGACGCTGACCTAGCACGTGAGACCCGAGTGAGTCCTCTGCATTGGTGGACTGTCTCTTGCCCGTCGAAGATGTTTGGTTTTCCCATTTACTGAACTGATTCCGTCCAACGACGGACTCAGGCAATGCTCACGTATGCATTGCACGACGAAATCGTTGAACTCCACCGAGAAGGCTTCCCCAAGCGAACGTAGGCTTCGATACAAAAATGATAGTGGAGGTTGAGGGTCAGTGCAGCGTTACGCTATTTTGTCATGGGCCTGCGCTCACAGCGGCACTGGAGTGGTTCCGACTTGTGCGATTTGCGGAATCGTAGTTGCGAGGCTCGGAGTGGAAAGTCAACACCGACCATAACGCTGGACTCATTCTGGTTCTTATCTTCTAGTGTGTAATGCAGGATGGGCCTCGATGGTGCAGGGACATGTCAAGCAGGCTCGGGCAAGCAGGCTCGAAAGATGAGGACCTCATGATGGTCGGTCGGTAGGATATAAATATGACGGCTTGTCCGTCTTGTGGGCTTTGGAAGATGGCTATCTTGTCGATCATCCTGCTCCTCAACGACCATCAGCCTTCTTCGTCCCATTGAGTAATCATGAGAGTTCTTAGTACCATCTTCAGCGCGGCTCTCGCGGCCACGCTCACCCAGGCGGCTCTCAACGAAACACAGATCAAGGCCAGACAGGAAGAGCGCGTGAGACTCGGCAAGAGAGCCACAGAGGCCGTCGTAGGCAGCGCAGAGGGCTTTGCTGCAGGCGTTACGGGTGGTGCGGCCGGAGCAACGGTTTATCCCACCACAACGACCGAGCTAGTCAGCTACCTGTCCTCCTCTTCGCCCCTGACTATCGTCCTGCAGCAGACCTTTGACTTCACTACCACGTCTGTTAGCGCCACTGGCTGTGCTCCATGGGGCACAGGCTCCGCCTGCCAGGAGGCTATCAATGCCAACGACTGGTGCACTGACTATGAGCCCGATGCCCCTTCTGTCACTGTATCGTACAGCCCTGCAGCTACGCTTGGGATCACAATCACAAGTAACAAGAGTCTCATCGGATCGGGCAGCTCAGGCGTGATCAAGGGAAGAGGAATCCGAATGGTCAGCGGCGCCAGCAATATTATCGTGCAGAACATCGAGATCACTGATTTGAACCCCAAATACGTCTGGGGAGGCGATGGTATCACCTTGGACGGCACCGATCTTATCTGGATCGACCACGTCACGGTATGCTTGACAATCTTATCCTCGACGTGCGGTGTGGTTTTGGGATATCTCAGGCTCACATCTATATCCAGGTCTCGCAAACCGGCCGCCAACAACTCGTTCTGGGCACCGATGCAAATTCCAGGGTCACAGTTTCCTACAGCAATTTCGATGGATCAAGTTGTAAGTATCTTGGTTTGATCTTCTTTTATGTCTTTTATGATGTTACTGGGACTTTTACAGAGGTCTTGGACGAAAATGGCCGAAATGCTTCCCATATCACTCTGTGGACCCCCATAAAGCTAACATTTACCTTGCAGCATACTCAACAGCATGCGACAGCTATGCATACTGGGGTCTCTTCTTCGACGGTTCCCAAGATCTCGTCACTCTGAAGGGTAACTATATTCATCATTTCCGAGGCCGCTCACCGAAAGTGGAGGGCAACACGCTCCTGCATGCTGTCAACAATTATTGGTATGACTATCCGTCGGATGGCCATGCCTTTGAGATTACCTCAGGGGGTTACGTTCTGGTGGAGGGCAGCGTCTTCCAGAATGTCCCCGTGATCCTGGACAGCGACCCAACAGGCCAATACTTCACCTCGCCGAGCACGACGGCCAATGCGGCATGCACTGCCTATCTTGGTCGGGTCTGCCAAGTCAATGGGTTTGGAAGCTCAGGGACATTTTCTAGCTCCACAACGAGCTTCTTCTCGGATTTCTCTGGCAAGAATATTGCATCGGCAGAAACGTACCAGTGGGTTCAGTCAAATGTGATTGCAAACGCTGGTATTGGTGTTGTCGATTAAAGGAATGTGGACTTGAGGAAGTTGTTCAAGTACACTCGCTTTGCCCCCCTTACCTGCAATATTCATATATACGATGTTTGCTTAATGAACACTGCAAATTTGTGGGATGTTCTCTGTTTTGAGTTGCAGATTGGTCATGGTGTTATGTCCTACAATGCAGATGATTGTTGTACCAAAACACAAGTAGAACTCGAGGCGGAAAGGTTGAAGGGAGCCCAATCACCACATTGTCTCTTAGGCTCACTTTCGTCGATCTGGAATATTACAGGTCGGATGACTTGGAATTGTGCTCAACTACCAAGAGCCAGGATAATGGCAAAATCATCACCTCGACCCCAAAAAAGACAGTCTGTCATCTACTCTTGAGGTTATTGTCTTTCTCAAGTTCCTCCGTCGGTACCTTCACCTCCAAGCCAGGCACTGGGGACAGCCCACTATCGCGTAGAATTGGACCAGAGTAGCCAGTGGTATGTCCGTGTTTTCTCTCCTCCATTGCTGGAAGTGCAATTCTAGTCCTCCTCGTCTTCCGGGTCTCCGTCTCCAATCGAAGCCAGCTTGAGACGCCTGTCGTCTTTGTTACTTTTGATCTGCTGCATGAGCCGCTGCTTCAAGAGCGGGTTGGTCTGTCCGAGAAGCTGTTCTTCGAGTCTCTTGATCTTCTTGTCCATGTCCTTGACCTCTTCTCGGACACTTCTGATCTCCTCTCGTCGCTGTCGCTCGGCAGGGTCTAAGTCCTCATCCGAGTCCTCATCATCATCGTCATCATCCTCTCCACTGAAGAGATCGTCCTCGCCTTGCCCTTCTGCATCCTCGGCACCCTCTGCCGTTGGCTCGCCAGTTGTGGCACCTGTTTCACCAGGCGTGCCAATACCCCCAAGTGCATTGGCTGCAGTATTCATGTCCGGGCTCATGTCGAGCTCACGTTCAAGCTCGGCCTCAAGGTCGAGACCGTGGTCGTCTTCTAGAAGACCAGGTGACTCGTACTCGCCTTCTGCGTCCTCTTCCCCATCTGCATCGAGCATCTCGCCACCCGGGGTATCCATTTGCATAGTGTCCCTACGTTCACCGATGTATTCGTACCTCGTGGTTATGGCCTTCTTATCTGCCTCTAGCAGCCTGTTCACCTCTTGTTCCTTGTTGAGAATATCATTCTTGTGCAAGCGCTTTCGGAATCTGCGATGGACTGCGTCGTGCATGGGTGGTGTCAGCCCGTGGGGCCATCTGAAGCCATCGAAGAGGACGTTGGGGAGCGGCGCGGTCACGGCCTCATCTTCTCTTGTAATCTTGGCGAATACAAGGAGCATCTGGCAGATATCCGCGGATTTCACTACCAGCTTCTTGTCCCATGTCTTGGTGGCCTCCGTGATGGTGGGTAAATCTACCAAGACGGCTGCAAATACGGTAGTATCCACAGTCACAGCTGCTCTCCGTTCTGCCACCCATTTGAGTTTGAACGTCATACTATCCCCCGAAGGAAACTTCTTATTTGATAGGCAGTCATTGATGTAATCGCACTCAGGTCCTTCCATCATACGGAAAATAATCTCCTCCTCGGTGATCGGCCCCGTCTCGGCATCCTCCATCTCAGAGTCGAAACCAGACCCTGGTGATCGTTGCGCAGTCGATGACCTGAGCTTGTCTTTCAGAGAGATCCCCTTCAGGTTGGTCTTTCGCCTGCTTGCGTTTGAGTTGAGAGTGACACTGGGTACCTTCGATAGAAGTGAGACCTTCTTTTTTGGTGGCGGTTGAAGGTCATTCCGCTCGATTTCCTCCTCATCATCCGTCTCAAGATCATCCTGGCCGCGCTTTTTTGCTGTGGGTTTCGAAGTCCGTCCTGCCTTTGTTGTCGTCGTGGGCACCACTGCAGAAGCTGTTGGAGGCGGCTTCGCGGGCAGAGGAGTTCGAGCTGGCAAAGGAGTTCGCGCTGGAGCATTTTCACTGGATGGAGTTGACGGCTGGCTCTTGCCTGGAAGTTTGAGCCTGATCTTGGGCTTGCCGTCGGTGGGCGTGGGTGGAACTGCAGGCGGCGGCATGGTCGCTACATCCGGCGCAGCTCGATTGATGGACAGGCGAAGCGGTGTTGTCGCATCTGCCGACGCAGGGAAATATGAAGTAGGAGAGATCGAAGCCGGTTCTTCCGCCAGTGGCATGGAAGTGGAAGGACCATCTCGCGAGGCAGAGATAGAGGGAGGACCGCCAGAAGACACTGACGGCGTCCTGTTAATCTTGAGCTTGAGGGTTTTTTTGGTCTTGTCCATCTTGTTTTCTGATCAAAGGATCTCGGATACGTATTGTACGGATATCGCGCAAGAGGCGAGTGATATCGTATGTATTTCTGCGCCT
Source organism: Gnomoniopsis sp. IMI 355080 (assembly GCA_027946555.1). Taxonomy (NCBI): domain Eukaryota; kingdom Fungi; phylum Ascomycota; class Sordariomycetes; order Diaporthales; family Gnomoniaceae; genus Gnomoniopsis; species Gnomoniopsis sp. IMI 355080. The sequence goes on along the minus strand of JAPEVC010000181.1, from coordinate 39,488 downwards.
TCGAGTGCTTCGTCGCTTCGAAGTGTATTGACTATCTCGTTAGGCCTGATGCGCCAGCTGTCCAGGCTTGAGTCATAACCAGTCGGGCGACCGTATATAATAACGAGAAAATGATCCAGGATTTCGATGAGAAGACACGGTGAAAGTGTGACGTTGTGTTGATGAGGGAGAAATTGAAAAGGGTTGTCCAATGGCCAAAAATGGCAAGATGGAGTCGCAAACGTGAAATGGCCTGGTTGAGCCGAGAGCTATTTGTTAAGCGCGTCACTTTACAAGCGGGCGCGAACCTTGCAGGCCGGGGAAGGTGGGGCCGGTGCCTTCTCAGCGACCCTGGCCCTTGCACTGGAAGACTACAAGCCTGTGACAGCTTCAAAGTTCCTTCACCACCAAACAACTTAACCGTGAACAACGACCGTCTGGAATTTCGACACGTATTCTAATTTCGGCCCTACCATGCTTTTTCTTCATACTCGAAATTGAGGCATGTCTCATGAGGCTTCAAAAACCTACTGTTCAATCGAAAACCTAGAAAGATGGGCCCTCCCCAAGCAGTCTTCCACGCGCTCCTGCGCCCCGCAATCATTCAGATCGTGCGCGCCGCAGGCTTCCACTCTGCCAAACCCGCCGTAATCGACAGCTTGACCGATCTCGCTGGCCGCTACCTCGAAATCCTCTGCCAGGAGACAGCGCGACACACCGCTGACAGCGCGAACCTGGAGCCAACGATTGTGGAGGTGCGACAAGCATTGCAGGATGTCGGCGTCTTCCTCCCCGAGCGAGACTGGGAAGAGCAGGACTTCATGGAGGTAGAAGATATGAGGGGTGTCGATGAATTCGTATCGTGGGCTACCGGCCCTAAGACTGATTTGATCAAGAGGATCGCGCTCGATGATGGCGAGGAAGGTGTTCCGGACTACCTGACCGGTATGTGATAGTACCTTTCCCAGATCCTGCTCGCTTCTACGAATCATGGCCCCATCCCATTTGCTGATATACGGTGCAGCTTTGAAGAAACGACATAGCAAAACTGCCGACGACTCCAAATATACCGGCACACTTCTTGGCCAAGCACATGACCAGGGTCCAGTTACTGTAGAAGGAGGTGATGGGATCACCAGTATTCAAGCCTGGATTGATGAGCGCCGTGCCCCTGCAAAGTCCCCAGAGCCTGAGGTTGAGTCTCGTCCTGCGTCTAGTGGCCTCAGCTCTGTTGGCACAATGGCAGATGATATGGACATGTCTGGACTCTAGCTTTACATCACATCTCGGGATGAGCTCAAGGCTGATTTGGGGTCACCTTTTGGTATGTTACAGAGCTGCAGAGTGATCCACACATAAATTACAGGACTGCGGTAACATGGTTTCTTGGGTGTCTTTCAAGATGGAAAGGCATGGATGGGGACTCAGCATGGATAATTGGCGTGTTGCATAGCATTGGCGTTTTGGTAGGGGCTGCTTTGTGTTCAATCTAGTGATCATAGTGAGGCTACAAAAAATGAAAGAATCATGGAAGCTATCAAGTATCAAATTGAATAATATTCAAGTCTACTCTTCACCTCATATACCATAATCATGAGATAACTGTAATATGAGGATAATTGCAGCACATTGATCAAGCCTGATGAATGCACAAACAGGTACCAAGCGACCCAATGAACTCCTTTCAGAGATATTTGATATAACTTCTTGTCAAATGTCATATATATCCTTCCCAGTCCAGAAATGGATGGATGATATGAAAGAAGATTTGTGGCAGCTGTAAAGTCTCCATTGAATCTTGAGATCTAACCCCTAGAAGCCAGGATGATCATCTGCCTGTCTCACCGGTGAACGACGCCTTGGTATATAATCTTTCAAATGGCACTGCGTCTCTACCACCAATAGCCAAGTCGTCGAGCATACTGCTTATACGTAAGTTCGCTAACAGCAAGCAGGTGCCAAAGTCGGTCACGGTGTGGGAAGCCATCTCTCACACCAGTGTTCCATCTGCAGTTCTACCAGTTCTTGCTTTCAGTTCTTGATATTAAAACCAGTTCTGCTTTTCAGTTTCTGTTTCCGCAGCTCGGTTTGAAAACCCGTCCTGCACTTGTTCTTCGCTTTCTGCTTTCCAGTTTCTGTCTTCAGAATTTGGGTTGGAACCCGGTTCTTGCTTTCCAGTTGCGTCTTCAAGTTCTGTTCTTTGTTCTGCTTCGAGTTCTCGATTTATATAAGATTAAACAAGAAGAAAAAAAGACATCATGTTGCAGTAAGTACATTATCTTCCCTTCCCTACTGCGGGCTCAACGACTTGGCTGTTGGTGTACACTTTTTTTTTTTTTTTTTTTTTTTTGCCCTCATTTTTACGAATGGTGTAATTCTTTCCCCTTTGTGTCTTTCTCATGCTCCCCAGGACATTCATACCATGCATGCCTGCTTCCCACACCCAACTCATCTTAATCTATCTACAAGTGCTTTCTTGGATTTGAATAATCGATAGTGAATGAAGATATTAGAACCGTTAACTGCCATCTCCACTCGCAGGTGCTCTTGCTGCAATAAATAAGTACTAGCATATGGACGAGTAGAAAAGCTTAGAAAAATATATGCTGTGTCAATTTATAGGTCTAGTGTGAGGAAAAAAGCAGGCATGACCTCCTCTACGGAATTGATACTGATATCTGGATAATCTGCTATACTACCACCTTCCCGCTCAGTCTCGGCGAGACGTAGAGACACGATCAAGACTATCAAGCATCACATCAGCTTCAACCTCGGAATAATGTTGATTGGTTCCTGGAGAAGCACATGTCTTTGAGGAGTACTTACTTGAATGCAGCACTGATAAGAGCTAGATGGCTGAAGGCCTGTGGCGAGTTTCCAAGCTGCTCACCCCCACGCGATATCTCTTCTGAGAACATACCCAGATGATTTGAGAACGACAACATGTTCTCAAAGAGGTTGATGGCTCGCGGCAGATATTTCGAGTCATATAAACTGGCCCGGGTGATGGCTTCCACGAGCCAGAAGGTGCACATAGAGAAAGCTCCTTCTCGGCCTCCCACACCTGGATGTTTCTGGTTAGCAGCGAGTACTTCGATGCCTGTAAATGATTTTCAAGAAATCAAGAGGAGATCAAAAGGCTTGGAAGGGGAGGATCTCACCATCATTGGACAGCTCCGTATCGTATCGATAGACCAGACCCGTGGAGGTCAGGCCGCCTTTCTCAGGTGGTAGCAAGACGCGGTCCATTGTGTTGACAAATCGAGGATCGTTTGGGGTGATGAAGAATACAAGAGGAGCTATCAATATAGATGAGTCCAGCTTCGTATTGCTCTCATAACTTTGAACGAAACATTTCATCTTTGTGTTGTAACCTACGAACGTGTCAGCCAGCTTGTACAAGGACGATCGATTAGCTCAGAGGCCAGAGGGGGGTCATGCCCTTTTCCATGATTTCTTCGTAGAGGTTGTCTCTGGCCTCAAGCCACTTGCTTCGATTAGGACATGGGAGGTTGCGCTTGTCAGCTAAGCGTAGGCCTCGGTCGAATGCCACCCAGAGCATGATCTTTGAATAAACGAAATTTTGCTTCTTGTTGCGCACTTCCCAAATAGACATATCCGGTCCTGCTTCACTAGTCAATGTCTTGATGCCGCCCAAGGAAGCTACTCGTGGTTTGAAAACTCACGGTTCATGATTGTCAAGACATAATCTGTTCGAGTGTCAGAGACAGTCCTAATTTGTCAAGTGACCTGGTTGATAAGGGGCTTACCAAGGAGTTTTCGGACAGAAACCCATGTGTCCCAGGTAGCTGGTCTTCCGTACTTGTTGTTGAGGTAGATGGCATCCATGAGCTCGCCATAGATGTCGAATTGCTGGTGAAACGCCGCACCATTGCCGATCCGCACTGGTTTCGAGCCTCGATATCCGTCAAGATGATTTAGCTCGAGCTCAGGAATGTGTGTCTCGCCCCGAATCGTGAACATGATAGGAAGCCCTCCATCCGACATTCGCGACTTGAGGATCCGCTCGTTGATGAATTCCATGTACTTATCCGCCTCCTCCACAAATCCCATGCGCAGGAAGATGTAAATTGTGAAGCTCGAGTCGCGCACCCAAGAGAATCTATAGTCCCAATTCCGCGGGCCTCCAATTTCCTCTGGAACAGAGAACGTTGGCGCGGCAATAATTGCTCCGGTCGGTTCGTACGTCAATAACTTGAGGATCATCAAGCTTCTTGTCACCACCTCTTGCCAGCGTCCTTTGTACTTGCACTTCGAAATCCAATTGTACCAGAACGTCTGAGTGTAGTGCTGTTGCTTATCCAGATCCTCTGTGGAGATATCAGCAGTGACGTGGCTTTCGAGGTCATCGCGCAACGTAAACGAAATTGCCTGGCCCTCCTGCAGGGTGATGTGTGTGACGACGCCCTCGCTCACCATACCGTCTCTCTTGGTCTTCGTTAAGGTTACCACAGGGCAGGTCTCTGCATCTTGCTCGCCCTTGTCGATAGTCACGTCCAGCTGGAGCTTCAACCCGTTTTTCTCTACACTATGGAAAGTGACTGCCTTGGATGGCATTCCCGGCTCGTGCGTCTTCTGCAGCAATGTTGTGACATGGGCCTCCTTCGCATAGCCCAGTGCAGGAAAGATTTCTACATCCAGCTGCACTTTGCCGCGGACGCACTCAACGCGCCTCACGAGCCATTTCTTTAATTCCTCTTGCACAATTCTCACCTCGCGGTAGGCTGATTGGCGACCCACGGAGGTGGTTGGTATGAAGGCCGTCCGTGGCCGCGGGAAGAAGTCTATCAAGTTCGCGACGCCATCCTCGTGGATGTAACGAGTTTGAAGAATATTGGAGGAGGGTAGATAGCTCTGCTTGGTGGTACAAGTGACATCGGGCGGCGGGGAGATGGAAAAATGTCCGCCCTTGGTGCTGTCGAGTAGACGGCAGAAAATGCTAGGGGAGTCAAAGTCAGGCCTAAGAAGAGGTCAGCATGGTAGGTGAGCAGCTATCGGTCGCTCCGTTTCTCACCAACACATGAAGTCACAGCTACCATCCGTCCCAACCAGCGCAGTTGTCCTCATATTCCCGATGATCCCGTAGTTTTCGATGGGCAGGTAGCCATCGACCCGCGCCCGGGTAAAACTGGCTGTGGCCGAAGTCGAACATGAGGTAGCCATAGTGATTATCGACGTTCAGTATTGAGTTCCGAATTGCCTTGAAACTCGGTCCGAAGAAAGCACCTAGGTATATGTTACTCACATTAGTGGGACTGTATGTCTACGGGTAGATAGATACCTACCTACCTAGTAGGTACTTAGGGAGGTAATAGTAGGAAGTTGAGTTGCACGGAACTACGTGCGGTCAAAATCCACTCTAGCAAATGCTTCTGTGTCTCGAATGACTATATTGAACATGCAGCCCTCAATCATCTTAAATACCAGAATAAGAAATGGTATTGTGTCCACGATGAGGTGGTTGACGAGCGGATGACTAAGCTCAGACCTTCCGCTGAATCCGGATACTATGTAAGCTGTACGTCCATATGAAGTCATTGCTTCAGTTTCAGACACAGTACAGCAAAGTAATTTGCTTCCTTGGTAAAGAATATACTTTCCGATTCCAATGCATTGTTAAAGTTCATGAAGACTCAACGATTTCCCATGTATTGAACAGTCGGGAGCAGAATAATTTTAGAAGACGTGGGTGATTGGCTAATGTCGTGCCAGTAGGAACCAACGAGGTTAAATCAAGTTTAAATCCGTCCCGCCCAGATTTATCAGTTAGCCTTGTTGTTGGATAATCATATGCACGAATTTTGAGGTGGAGTCAGCTTTATTTCCGCCTCTGTTTGCATCCGTGACGGAGTGCGTCCGTTGTCCATTCCATTACCTACCTAGGTACCTAGGTGGTAGGTACCCGACTTACACGAATATAGCACTACGGGAGCTGCCGTAGAAGCGATCCAATAGAAAATTCCCAGGGACTTGTATCTCAGTTCTGATATAAGACAAACCCGTCTAGGATCCCAGAACAATTCCTTCAGACAAATTAGACATATCTGCCATAGAAAGCAGACAACAGAGCGACGAACAGCCGCGCGACCGCTTCTCACAAGTCGCTTCGAAGGGTGTGGTGACCAGACCGATTGAGGTGGGATCAATATCCGAACTCCTACACCCACATGCAAACAAATGACAACCCGCAACCTGAACCGTACTGGCGCGACGTGGTTTTCGCGCAATACGCTGCGGACTACGAGGCAGAAGTGCCTTTTTCGATACGCTATCTGATCAACACTCCCGTCACATACTGGATGCCAGGACGGAATATATTCATTGAAATCCTGCTTTAGATCGAAGTCCAGACGCTCAAAAAAGGTTGTAGTTGAATTCTACGTTGCTACACGTCAGAGCGAAGACCCTACGTACCAGGACGAGTACATATCTGACTGTCCGCGCAAGCTGGCCCGGCAGACGGAAGCGGGAACGCAGTTAGTGAGTGAGGCTGATGGTGTTGACGATGATATTGGCGTAGATGATGAGCTTGACAACGCGAATGGAGATGGCGGCACTGCTGCTTGCTAGAAGATGCTGTGGATTCTTTAAACTCCGAGCCCAACTCGGAAATATGATGCGGTCTATCTGGGGTGACGGTATAATCAGACTACTGCGTACCTGTCGACGGGCAGTGCGCCACGGTAGTGTGTGTTGCCTACTCCATACAGTCTGTAAGAAGCGGCGCGGTATTATGATTTGTGCTACGTACGGAGCAAGAGTTTCTGGAAAGCTTGACGCAATGATCGGAAAGGCGGCTCGCGTCTCGATTCGAAGGTCTCGTGCCGGCCCCTATCTAAGGTTATCGGCGTCGTGATGCGCGCACGCAGTGCCGACCCGAGCATCTGGGATTGTATTGTACTATTTGGCGCCCTGCAATGCACGCCGTCCCATCCGAGAAGTGTGACCGACTTCCGTCTCTGCCAGAGCAGAAGCTACTTGGCTAGCTCCCGAGATAGGTTTTCCAATTGCATTCGCGGGCCAAGCAGGACGTGCATACAGAGAGCCGTGTGTGGTTCTAATCCAAGGTGGTAGTAATACGCAATAGTGTGCTAGAACAGCTGGCACCCCTCATGCGACGAAGGCTTGTTACGCAGCACAAGTCATAGTAGCTGGACAATGTGGAGCTAAATTGGACCACTTACGTTTGTGCCTCTTCAGATGAGAAGGCCTAACATTGCCGTCGATGGACAGTGAGAATGCAGAACAGACAGCACTGTGAAGTTATCCACAGAGGGCTCTCGAAGCCTGGAATCAATAGAGATCAACGCTTGTGCTGCGAATCATCCGGGGGAGCGGGTTGAGCAGTTCCGCGAAGGGTCTGGGAGGAGTCGCAGATGGTGACGAGACCTGTTAGGACCCCAGCCAAGCTGACATCACGCCGACAGCTTCCCCAGATTTTCGGGCTATCTTGACTCGCTCGACGTTACCTTTTGGCGTTCTGGCGTTCTGCTAGGGCCGACTCGCCCGACCCGCCCGAAATTGGGCTGTTGTATATCATTGAGTTGTCAATCCCGTCAGTGCGGTGCACCAAAGCAAGGACGGGCAGGGTCTCCGGCCGGCTTGCTAGTGCCTTCTACGGTGACTTGGCAACAAGGTGGTCGCATGACTGTGGCTTGGCCAAACTGATATGACGAACAACAGAAAAAGTGCCTAGTGGCCGCTGCAAGCTGAAAGTAAATTTTGAAAATGTTATTGATGTCATGTTGTCTCTCAAATAGGGCTACGATGCACACTATATAGTTTGCCAAGTTGAATGCCACGATGACCGCCTAGAAAATTTGTCAAGAGAAAGGTGGCAGTGCGCTCCTTGGTCCTCGATTGTGGACAGCGCTGGTTAAGTGGCATACGTTTTACACATGTGCGCATGTGCATCGTGTCTAGTTGAGTATCTAGGTACCTAGGTAGTGTAGTTTGAAGCTGTTATGGTTTGAGGTTGGCGTCGTCGGTGTAAATCTGAACTTTATTTAACGTCAGGGCTCCCAATAGCTGCGCAATTGATAATTCTTGCAGTGAGAGTGCAATTTCCGGCAATGGTGCATCATCAGGATCACACGACTACAAAATGTATGCACTACTACCGCCATATGGCCGCATGGTAAGGCAATATTCCATTCTGCATGCTCTCGATGTTATTGAATTCCAAGGCTGGTGTGGTGGGGGCTGTGAATTACAGTAAGGTGGCATTCAACCATGTACCCAGATCCCTGCATTGATCAGGGGCAGAGCCAATTACAGAACCGTTGCCCCCCAGACAAAAAGTGGATCTGATCGCCCATCTGCTGGTACCCAGGCAAGCGTCAGCTGAAAGAAGGCTGGCTTAGGTAGTTGGTCAAGAACCTGCCGGCCATAAGCAGCCACTGAGCTAATGGACCTCCTACTTTAGATGGGAATCCAAGCATCTTAGTCCTGTTCCACCAAGACGCTGGACGCCCGGCACGCAACAGGATTGAAAAGGAATTACTATGCTTTCCTAACCGCCTGCCGGCGGCGATCCACCATCCCAGACCGCTTGATTGCCACAGCCGTGGAGACCACACAAGCAACAAGCATCACTCAGACAAAACTACTGCAGTGCTGCCAGATTTGCACCCACTTCGAGAGTTTGATGCAGGCGGTCCTGTCGGTACTCGTCCGCTGACGCCCACGTCCTGGACCCACGTCGTCCAACGCCCAGAAAGCCAGCAGAAGACCGCCACAGGCCGAGTCAACAGTGTGCCAGTTGTCAGCGTGCCCTTGAGCCCTGTCTGCAGCGTTGCACCACTCATTTTGTTGCATCAACAGCGCGTCCCAAGGTCTCGACAGCCGTACCAGGGGCTTTGTTAGTAGGATTGGCGATCCACACAGTCCGTGTACTCCGTACTCCCCGGCCTAGCACCACCGTCATGACCGCCCCAATCTCTTCTCATTAAATAAACACATGTACAATCCCCACCACCCGCACTACTGCGTGTACAATGCCGTCCCATTCTCCTCCTCCGTCTCCTAGCCCGCCCTCGCCAAAACCATCCCAGCCCCTAACGAGATCCTCTTCGGCACGCAACACTCCTCGACCCGAGTCCGCCGCGGCATTCAAACGTCTCCCTCGTCTGAGCACCTCTGTCGCTAGGGGAGGCACCTCATCCGCCGAGTCTTCAGCTTCTGGATCGCCAGCCGTCGCCTTTCCCATTGCGCACGCGACCAGCAAGCTTGGGTCTTCAGCTATCATTGGCTCGCCGTCCACTCCGACTGACCGTGCTGCCACATCGTCCACAGCCGCTCGTGCAAGGAGGGCCACGGCTACTGAGGCCGTCGCCGCGTCCTCTAGCACCACGTCCTTTGCCGACACCATCGAGATGGATCCCATAAACCCCGTCGGCCACCGCCGGCGTCGCAGCAGCTTGATGTCACCGTCGGTGGCTGCGACACCACAGCCGGGACGCAATGGACATGCTAGAGGGCCATCCGTCAGTGGCCAATTTACTATGGAGGAACCAAAAATATCAGAAGAGAGCGAAGCCACTATCAAAGGCAAAAATGGTGTCCTGAGACCACAGCCAAACCCTGACTTTTCAGACGAGGATTTGCACGACGACGAGGAGACTGGATTGACGGCCAAGGAGAGAAAAAGGAAACAGAAAAAGAAGAGGCGGAACACATTACTTGACCAGCGGATAGCACGAGACAATATCTCGACCGAGGAGAAAAAGATAGCAGACCAGAACGTGGTCAGAAAATTGGTCGTCAATGGGGCCTTGATCGGTCTCTGGTACCTTTTCTCGCTCTGCATTTCACTGGTCAGTTGTTCTTGCACAATAAATCTGAAAATGAAAGAAAGGAACGGACTTGATGCTGATCAGTGCTACAGTACAACAAGTGGATGTTCGACTCTGACCGGCTGAACTTTCCCTTTCCTCTATTTACAACCTCTGTTCACATGCTAGTCCAATTCACACTTGCTTGTGTGGTCCTTTTCTTTGTGCCATCGTTCCGGCCTCACAACGCGCCACAACGTAGGACAGATCTGGGCGCGAGGCGTGAATCGGAGGAAGAGAGACCAATCATGACCAAGATGTTCTACCTCACCAGGATAGGACCATGTGGTGCAGCTACAGGTCTCGATATTGGCTTGGGCAATACTTCACTCAAGTTCATTACTTTGACCTTCTACAGTAAGCGGTCCTCGCCAACACACTATGTTTTCAATGGAAGCTAATTTTTCTTCCCCCAGCGATGTGCAAGTCTTCTTCGCTTGCTTTCGTCCTGATATTTGCCTTTCTCTTCAGGCTGGAGGCGCCAACATGGAGGTTGGTGGCCATCATCGCTACTATGACCGCAGGAGTCATAATGATGGTAGCTGGTGAAGTCAGCTTCGATTTGCTAGGCTTTGTCTTGATCATTTCTGCCGCCTTCTTCTCCGGTTTCCGCTGGGGCCTCACACAGATCCTCCTTCTGCGCAACCCCGCAACTTCCAATCCCTTTTCTAGCATCTTCTTCCTCACGCCTGTGATGTTCCTGACTCTCATCGTCATTGCCATCCCTACTGAAGGATTCCTGCCGCTCGTGGTATCACTCAAGGGCCTTTGGGACGTTTGGGGCATTCTTGCGCCATTCCTGCTACTGTTCCCTGGCACCATCGCCTTCCTCATGACTGCATGCGAGTATGCCCTGCTGCAGCGCACCTCTGTTGTCACGTTGTCAATTGCTGGCATTTTCAAAGAGGTGGTGACCATTTCGACGGCGACACTGGTATTCGACGACAAATTGACGGTGATCAACATCTCTGGTCTTTGTGTCACTATCGGCGCTATCTGCGCCTACAATTACATCAAGATCACCAAGATGCGAAAGGAAGCCCAGACGGAACTGCACAAGCGAACCCAAGTCGACGACCTGTCAAGCCCGAGCTCAAGTGATTCCGACGCAGACGAGGACGGGAGCGAGGAAGCGGGATTGCTGGCTACTCGAAAGAGCACGAGTAACGAAATGGGGGAGCACCGGGGGAGTCTGGTGACTGTGGATGGCGACATTGTCTTCCCACCACCGCAACAAGCATATCACACATCCGAGCACCCTGCCTACCGCTCTGATAACACCCGAGACTAAGTGTTCAAAGGCAGATCGCCATCGTTTCTTGGCATTCGCTTCGGAAACGAGACAGAGACCGATTTCCAATGGAGGAAACTGGAAGATACCCAATACAGAATTTTGGCTCAGAAGCCAGTCGCGCGTGCAGCAAATTCCTTGCATATAAGAGCCATTCATGAAGCGTTATAGACATAGAAGGAACAAGAGACATGGTCATTGGAGAAGCTAATCGAGCCGATTACTGAAGGCTTCTTTCAAAATGCATCAAGAATGCACACAAGCAGACAAGGCAGTTGGGTAAAGGAAAATGGGTCAATGGGTTCATCGAATGAACAACTACTTGGTCATTGCTTGGTCATACTAAGGTCCGCGATACGTTGGAAAATCTGGGAAACTTCAAATCTAGCAACAAAACAACTCTTGAGAATGCAAACAGTCGTGGCAAAGGGTCACTGCCCTCCCGCTCGCTCCAATCAATATCCTGTCGCCTGTCTTTCGGGTGTAAAGGAGCATTTTTGCCCAAGCCCGCTCTAGTCCAGCTGTCCAATTCACTCACTAGCTTCGTCGGCGGGTTTTTGAGCTTATTTGGGCCCACGCCCGCTGCCCCAGGGTGGAACCTGCCATTCGTAGCCTGGTCCCTGTCCCAGCGCCAGCCTCGTGTAAGTTGGAATTCGACGAGGCTGAGACGAAGAACAACTTCGTTTTAGCTTGCATGGCTGGAAGAACAGTAATGTATCGTAACTCGTCTACTTCTGTCATGTGGTAGGTGAATACAGTCTACATGAGAACGGTGCGGCAGTCCTGTCGATCTTTTCTGCGGGTCGTCGTGTGACCAGTATCCAACTTGGGGAAAAGGTACTACAAATCAAATTAAACCTTGGAAAATGCGAGGCCTCCCGTGCAACAACGGGCGGTTGGATGGCGGGTGCTGCCTCCCGACTCGAAAACTTTGCACTGTCTTACATATGGAATTTGTTTCTGTGTAGTGTCATGATCCGCTTTCGTTAGAATTGCTGCTAAAAAGATTGCCAACTCAGTAGTCTTTGAAGCCAATCACTGTGCCGTGGCAGTCCCGGGAGTCGGCCGTCCTACCATTCTCGTCATGTTGCGAAAGCAAGGTTGATGAGGTCACGGTGTGAACAGTGGACCTGTCACCTTCGGGACCAGGAAAACGCGGCATCAAACAATATTTAGGCACTTGCAGAGGATGCACGCATAGTCAGTATTGCAAGCCATTAAGTAGTATTTCGTAAACCTGTCTGGCTTTTCCCTCTGCCCTACCAATGGTCATAAAATCCGTCGATGTATCAAGGCGCCGTAACGCCAAACCTCGTCCTATCCCGCCTGTCCTGAACTCGTCCGTTCGTTGACCAACATTTGTGGTGGCCATTATCCCGATCGTAGACTGTCATTGCATCCGTCCATTAACAAATCATATAGCAATCTCTCCCTATTTTCATCGTCGTAGCGCTCAGCTCTTAGCGGGTGGTGGTCCCGCAGGTGGCTCGTAGACAGGGTCGCCACCGCGCGGGTAGTATGTTCCGGTTGGTTGTTGCAGAGGCACATCATTCTGGTGGTGACCATAGTAGCCGTCATTACTATCGAAAGTCTGGCCCGTGTACTGCTGGCCCTGGGGCGGCGCAGGGGTGTACTGCGGTGGCGGGGGTTGATTGTGGTTCTTGTGGCCTAAGCCGCCGAACCATCCGCCTTGATTGTATTGGGGTTGCTGGCCCTGGTTGTTGTCGTAGGCAGCATAGTTTCCTGGCACCCATCCTGTGCCATACATGGGCCGCAGACCGCGACGGCGACGGCGACGGTTGCTGATGCAAGACCAGATGACGAAGAGGGCGATGAAGAAGACGATGACGATGGCAGCTAGGACCCAGCGGCCGTAGTTGGCCCAGCCGGAGGATACGCAGCTGCCATACCTGTTCAAGTATGTGCCGGAAGGGCAGTTGCTGAAAGTTTGCCTGGCCTGTAGCTCGCCGAGAGCGTTGCCTTGTGGAATTATCATCTTGATGGAAAATGGTATCCAACGTCGATGTTGATTCGAGGAAGAGGGGGGAATGGATGGGAAAGAGAGGACAGCGCTGGGATGATGGGTTTTAATCGATCAGTAGCTTCAAAGTGGCGGGTTTCTTGGTGTAGGAATGCCGAGCAGATCGAATCGGTACTATGACGTTGCCGAGAATGGAAAGCCCGGCCCGACAGAACCAAGGTGCTGCGCCTTGCAAACAGACTTGGAACACAGCAACAGCAAGTTTGGGTTTATGACCTCTCTGAAACGCTCAATAGGCTTCTGGCTCTTATACGTCTCTTTGATGGTTGGGTGTTTGATAACTTGTGACACGGCATAGACCCGGGCCCAAATCACCCCAGCCTTGTTATTCTTGCTTCACCTCATCACATGTTCAGCTGCCTTGAGTGTGGCTGTGTCCAAATATCGTACTTCGACGCTCGGCAAAGATGGATACGCTTTTACGCTCGTACGATTGAATGGAATACAATGGTAGATTCCAAATCTTGTTATCAAGAGGGCCATGACCATCTGCTGTGGCGCAGCCAGATTCGGCACGGCTCCTTCCTTCCGAATGGTACTGAGTATCGACTTCGTCGGACCGGGTCATCTTCACAATGGCGTTGCGCGCTCTTTCAACGATAGGCCTGTGGGGTCTCATGGAACAGGGATCTGGCCCGCAGAGGGTCGCGTTGCTCTCCAATGCCGCCCGCGTTGTTTTGAGATTTGCTGCCACAGCCTCCTCTGACATGGTCCCATGAACAGCTGGGATCATCGCTTGGCAGCCTGGGCACGACCATTAACAAGTGTACGTCCGTAGTGTTTTTTTATTCATACGGCGCGTGAGTGCGAGGTTTTCTTTTCAGAAAGATACGATGCAAAAAGAAGTGCTCAAGTGAGCTAACGCTTGTGAGCTTGCTCTCCTCGGCAATCTTCCAAAGTTGGCAGACTATATAGCCATCTCATAATTTGAACTGTATGATAGAACTGCTGCTCTATTCAAGGAGGCAGAACAGCGTTATGCTGGCAGCATCCCCTTTGTTATGGTCAAAATTGAAGGCCAGAAAGTAATCACAAGCACGCTTCCATTCTTGCGCAGATCGGCCACTTGCCCATCGCTGCTTGCGTACCCGGGTAGATATAGAAGGCATAGCTATTTCCAGGAGCACCGCTCCAATGTCTGCCTTACATCAGCGCGTCTTCACCTGATCGTTCCTATAATTATACCAGCTCCAAGCAACTTGACAACTTGACAGCTTGCACTCAGAAACCGTGTACATTTCCGTACTATCAATCATGTACAATCTAAAAAAAAAAAAAAAAACAGAACCCGTAACGCAATCCAGTAACCATTCCTCTTTCTGCGCCATTTATAGTTGAGAACGGCTGCTATTCACGATATATTTCCGAACCATGTTCTCCAAGCCAGGCAGGATGCGTTCATTGGCCTTCAGTTCTTCAGAGGTATGCATCTCTGCTTATTAGGTCGCGGAAGCTGACTAGGGCACAGCACGCCACAAACAAAGGTCAAGCCAGGAACCATAATTGCCTGCGTCCTTTCAGTGACTCAACTTTTCGTCTTTTGGCACCAAGATAGAGATCTGCCGAAGACATGAGCACTCTCGTCTACACGCTGCTGGTTATCTGCACCCTCATCGCGCTGAAGGTTTTCGACGATTGGAGACAGCTGCGGAAAGCCCCGGGACCGCTGCTAGCCAGTATCACCGACTTTTGGCGCGCATGGCATCAGTATCATGGTCAGCTCCGAGGAAAACTGGTAGACCTCCATGAGAAACACGGCCCAATTGTACGGTATGGTGTCCGTAGCATCAGTCTCAGTGACCCAGGCGCGATCGACATTATTTATGGCAGCAGACAAGGCTTTACGACGGTGAGATTTCGCACGAATTCTGAACCACCCGGCAACGCCGTAAGTGGTAACTGACAAAGCTTCAGGCAGAATCTTACAAAGTCCTGATCGGCATCTCCAATGGTAAGGAGGTTCCCTCCCTGGTCTCGACGTCAGACGAGGCCAGGCATGGCGCACTTCGCCGCGCCGTGGCGGGCGCTTTCTCACCCAACGGCGTGCTCGAGTACGAGCCCTTCGTGAATGAGACCATTATGGAACTGCTCGACGTGTTGCGGGCGAAGAAGGGCACGTTCGACTTGGCAGCGACGATATTATATTACACCATGGACGCGGCGGGGCGTTTCTCTTTCGACGAGCCGCTGGGGTGTCTGCAGGCTGGTGGTGATGTGGGCGGATCGATCCAGATGATCCGGAATCGGTTCAACCACTGGGGCTGGTGGGCGAGTCTGCCGTGGCTCGAGAGGTTAGTCTACCGGAACCCGCTTGCGATGAGGCAGAAGCGGGCGCCGAGTAGTATGGCAGCCTTGGCGATGGGAAAGCTGAGCGCACGTATGGGCAGTATGGAGGAGAAGGACGCTGGTAGACCGGCAGACTTGCTTTCGAAGTTTATCGTGGCCAGCCGTACGCACCCGGATGTTCTCGACACTCCGGGCATCGTGGGGATGTTGATGTCTACCATCAGCGGTGCTGGGGACACAACCGCGTCTTCGGTGATTGCTGTTCTCTACTACCTCATGAAGGACCCAGCAGTCCTGGCTAAGCTTCGGGAAGAGCTCGCAGCCGCGGATCTCTCAGAACCAGTCCCTATGTTCAGCCAAGTAAACAAGCTCCCCTACCTGCACGCAGTGATCCGGGAGGCAGCTCGTTTGGCACCCACGAGTACCTGGCCCATCGAACGGCGGGTCCCAGCAGGCGGTACTACGATCGGGGGAATGTTTATACCCGAAGGGACGTCCGTAGGAACCTTAGCTATGGCTACCCATTTGGACCGGACCGTATTTGGGGACGACGTTCATGATTTCCGACCGGAGCGCTGGCTCACGACCAAGGCGGAGGAGTTGAGGAGGATGGAAGGGGCATTCATGGGTTTCAGTAGAGGAAGACGTGTGTGCCTAGGCCAGCATATTGCCATTTTGCAGATGAAAAAGGTCTTGAGTGTTTTGGTGACAATTTTCGATGTGAGTGAGCTTCTTCTCCTTTAAGAGACTGAACTGAAGAAGCAACAGCAACACTTGCTTACTATGGTGTAGATATCTCCGGTGAATACCAAGGCAAAGCTGGAGTTTGACATGTCGCCTGCTGTTGTTGCCGTCAAGCCTTTTCACGTCACGATCGAAAGAAAGACTTAGAGCTATCAGGACCCCAAGTAAGTCGGATAATTCCGTGGGTGACACGAGTGAGGTATTATATGTGAGAGTGTGACTTGTGAGGTGGTCCTGGAGTCACTTCGACGGGGGCAAGATATTTGAAATCCAAGGATACGATACCACGAATTTGAGTTCTTCGAGTTTAGCATGTGTGTGTATCGAGCTAGGTACCTGCCAAGTAGGCAGGTAGTCAGTTTAGCGTTTTCCTCAGGTGAATGACTTATTATATCCCCCAAATAATTTGTTTCTGGGTGAGCACATCATAAACAAAAATATCTATATACCGTCCCGAGACATTGACAAGGACCTGGTAGGCGGGAGTACCCACTAACAGGTCGAACCTGGGGGCGGGGCCCGGGCGGCTGTTGATAAGGCGCCACGCTACAGGTATCTACAGCGATTAGGTAGGTCGCGTGCAGGGTGCGTCAGATGGCGACTCTCGAGCCGAGCATTTGGCTGCCCCTCGCGAGAATAAGCTCCAGAACACACAATTATTACCAAACAAAACATTCTACTCAGTCTTGGCAGATCACGATATTTGTTGCTATATCTGCCATGGAGTAGAGCGCCAGATGCTTTTGCATTCTTAGGCCAAGTTTTCCGTCAAGTGAGTAATACAAGTCAATCGTCAGCGTGTTGAGTCAAGGCGACACGAGAACTGATAGTAATAGCTTCGTTGCACTACTTATCGCCCCCCCCAGCGCACCTTCTCCGTTTCACCTCGACGACGCATCACCGCTCTCTCCCCATAATTCCCACTCCAGTCCTCCCTATCTATTCACCTACTGTTCCTCGCGTCATTCGGACCGCATACTTCGCCCCGGCCAAAATTCGAAGGATCTCTTGCGCCCCACGGTTCGAGGAGCCCGATGTCGTCGACCGACTATTCTTCCGACGACTCCTCGGACCGATCGTACCACAACCCCGCTCATGATCGATTTTGTGGTTTCCAAACAGGCCGCTTTCACGGTCACGAATGCTCTAGATATTTCGACTGTCCAGGACATAACATAGAGCGCGCTGCGTCGGATCGTTCACCATCCGAGGACGAAGATGATCAGGATGTGGACGAGGATGCGGATGAGGAAATAGACAACTATGACTTGGAGGAGGAGGATGAGGATGAAGGCGCCGATGTTCAAGAGTTGGAGGCTTCTCCGGGCCCCTTGGTCACCCCCGGTTCGGAGACGAACGAGCCACTCGCTGTTCAGAGGCTCGAGGAAGAAACCCCTGAACCTGATAACGAAGGGCCTGATGTTGTCGACTTGACAACTCCATCCCCGCGACAAAGTCAGAGCGCAGTGGGAACTGATGGATTTAGCAATACTTCGGGACATGAAGCCGCGCACATAGAGGGGAGGAGCCAGCCGGGGGAGGTCATTGATCTGACTGAGGACTCGCCCGAATCATCGTCGTCAAGGCCCAGACACGAGAGTCAGAATCAAGAAAGGGCCCTTCCCACATTACCGCAGTCGGCCAACAGTTCGAGCTCTTCATTCGCCAGGTCAGGGGCAACGTCACCATCTGCGCAAAGACGGCCTATCACACCTCCAGAGCCACCGCCGCCGATCCGGAGGCGTACATCTACAAATAACTTTGGGACAGCCCCTAGGTCTAGTATGATGCAGCCCCAGAGACCTTCTACGTCTAGGAGACCGTCAGAAGTCGTTCTACCCCGGTGGCAGCCCGACGCCGAGGTGACTTTCTGCCCCATCTGTCGCACTCAGTTCAGTGTTTTTATTAGGAAACATCATTGCAGGTATGGAACCCCCCGAATTATGCCTATAACAGCTCCATATTGACTTCAGACTCCCAGAAAATGCGGTAGGGTGGTTTGCGCCCGATGCTCGCCGCACCGTATTACCATTCCATATCAGTACATTGTCCAGCCACCTGGAACACCGCGACATGGTGTACAACGGTATCCATCCTCTTTAATTAGCGGCGAAGGAGGCCATGCGGACTTTAGCAGCCTCGGCGGCGGCGAGAAAGTCAGGCTATGCAATCCTTGCGTGCCCGATCCGAACACAAATCCGCCTGATTCCCAGGGCTCACCAACATCCATCCGAGGCCATGGAAGGTCGCAGAGCAGCGCTGGCACCGGAGGAGCCTTCGGGTCGAATGCGATAGGGTCATCTCAACAAGGCTCGTATTTCGACGCTTATGTCAGGAACAGAAGCGCGACAATGGTCAGTTTGCTTGTGCTGTGTGCTCTTTATTTGGCGCTGCTAATTATCAAGAATAGCTTCCAAGTGGTTCGCGCCAGAATTCTGGCGGTCGGTTTTATCAGCCTACTTCAAGTAGAATTTTGAGTGGAACGCCACCGTCCAACTATCATCACGCACACGCAGGCTCGCCGTTTGGCTCATATCGGACGCCTAGGCATCGCTCGAATTACGAGATTGGACAGTCATCTTCGTCTGCGATGGCACATAGAAGACCGTTGCCTCCAGATCCGCCGCAATTAGCAGAGGAGGACGAATGTCCCATCTGCCACCGCGAACTGCCACCTCAGAGTCTTCCAAATTTTGAAGAGCTACGAGAAGCGCATATCAACACGTGCATTACGTCGCACAGCACGTACGGGGGAACACCAACTGGCGAGGGTTCTAGTTCGCGGCCGCGCAGAACTGGTATGTTCCCATACGTTGCCACGGAGAAGGACTGTGTGGATAGCGCCGAATGCACAATCTGTCTCGAGGAATTCGAGGTGGGTGTCCCTATGGCACGGCTGGAGTGTCTTTGTAGATTCCATCGGGATTGCATTTCGAGGTGGTTCGCGAAGAATCCTGGCAGGTGCCCTGTCCACAGTCACGATGGACACGGTTTCTGAAGCCATTGGAGAAGTCGCGGCTATGAAAGCACAAGGAGTGTCGGGGTCTATATGTTCTGTTTCATTGCATGGCGTTCCGGCCAGCCTCTCACTATGGCATCATTACCAGTGCTGATAGGCTTTTCCCTCTGAACACAACACTTTTGTTTCCATTTTCCATTTTTTCACACATTTCTGGCTCTTCTTCCAATTATCTGCATTGCTTTGCGGTTTGTGGGTAGCGGTTAAAGACAATCATGGGCCCGGAAGCAAGTTCAAATTAGGCTCGAGACAATTCGACACCAAGATGCATTGCCAAGCTGAGATTAGGGCGTTGTGAATTCCCATGTCGTGGTGGGCTCTATTACGTTATGGATGGTAACAACTGGTCCAATATTCTGTACCACGAGACGGGAAATAGCTTCAGGCTGGAATGCGCTGACCTCGCAAATGAGCGGCTAGAAACGGCAGTATGGAGGACCCTGAAACTTCCTTATCGCGGCTTCCACAATTCGTATCTATGACTTACACGCGCCCTCCTCTTCCCTTTGGTGACAAAGAAACGACATGAATCTTCACATCTGCACCTTGCTTTGAAGAAAATTCGACTCTTTATTTGGTTTCGCTTCCGCAGTCAAGCACAATTGAATAATTGCGAACATTGATCCCAGGCCTCAAGCCAAGTTATGTCTGGAGGAGCCGTCCTTCGAGCCGCCCGGGCTCTGGCTCCGAGGTCGGGGTCATCCTCCAGAACACTTTATGTTGTTGCACAGCGGGCGCTGCACAGCTCGACCAAGAGGCCCCAGGAGGTGCTAGGTACGGCTGCGAAGCTACCAGAGTCAGAGACTATACCCGCGAAGAAGCCGAGGGAGAGGGTCACTATCAATGATGTCCTGGCCCGGAGAGCCAAGGCCGGCAAGCTGGTAGCTGGCACCGCCGCATACTCCGACAGTGATATGTTCAAGGCGCCTGTGAGCTTCTATGTTCATATGTATACCCGGAATCCGTGACTGACTATATTCAAAGACGGTTGGAAAGCCCAAGGCGAAGAGATGGGACCGTGAGCCCTCTTTTTTTTAATAGTCATGCGTTCAGCTAGCTGGTGAGACGTTTCGTGCTAACCACAACACAGACCACCTTACACAAGAATCACACCTTCGGCGGCCATGTATGCTGAAGCAAGCAGCCAAACATTTGAAAAAGCCTGGTCTCATATCCCTCGGTGGCGGTGTGCCCTGCCCGGAATACTTCCCCATTGACTCGATCAGCATGAAAGTTCCCGTGCCGCCAAATTTCACCGAGGAGGCCACCAAAAAATCCGGGACGACTGTCACAATCGGCAAGCATGATGCGACAGAAAAGCCAGAGGCCGAATACGATCTCGCAATAGGGCTGAATTATGGACAGGCAACGGGATCCGCTCAGATGGTGAGATGGGTCACTGAACACACTGAGATCATGTTCAACCCGCCATATGCGGACTGGCGTTCGTGCATGACTGTGGGCAGCACAGGTGCATTGGAGCAGGCACTGCGAATGTTCTGTGACAGGAATAGAGGTGATTCCATATTGATGGATGAGTTTGCCTTCTCGACAGCATTGGAAACGGCTGAGCCGCTCGGGATCAAGGTCGTGGGCGTAGCTATTGACGATCAGGGCTTGTTGCCCGAATCGATGGACGAGATCCTGTCAAGCTGGGATCAGACAAAGCGCAATGGCGTGCGCAAGCCGCATGTGTTGTACACAGTCCCTTCAGGACAAAACCCCACAGGAGCAACGATGGGTGAGCAGCGACGGCGCGATGTCTATGCAGTGTGTCAGAAGCATGATGTCTTCATCATCGAGGACGAGCCGTATTACTTCCTGCAGATGGATCCCTACGTTTCCGGCTCACAGCCCTCCACAAAGGCCTCACACCCCGAGACTATTGACGAATTCCTCGATTCTCTTATCCCTTCGCTCCTTAGCATGGACACTGACGGCCGTGTGCTACGTATGGACTCTTTCTCAAAGGTAGTGATCCCCGGCAGCCGCATGGGCTGGGTCACGGGGTCGGAGCAGGTCATCGAAAGATATACCCGACACGCAGAGGTGGCGAGCCAGGGCCCTGCAGGACTGTCCCAGGTCGTATTGCATAAGTTGCTTGATGATCACTGGGGCCATGAGGGGTACTTCAGGTGGTTGATGAATTTGAGGACAGAGTATACTGGGAGGCGGGATGTCATCTTATCCGCGTGCGAGGATTTCTTGCCTCGCGAGGTCGTTGGATGGACGCCGCCGGCAGCAGGGATGTTTGTGAGTGACACTTCTGACTGAGCCCTCTTTTGTATATCGTCACTGACTTTCATATTTTGTTGTTTTCAGCAATGGCTCAGAGTCAATTACAACCTCCACCCTGACGCAGGGAAGCGCAGCATTCCAGAGATAGAAGAGGAGATCTTTAACCTGTGCATAGAGAAGGGTGTTCTCGTCGCTCGGGGCTCCTGGTTCGCAGCAGAGCACGACAAGCCGCCCAAAGACTTGTTCTTCCGTGCAACCTTTGCTGCTGCGGCTCCAGAGCCCATGCGCGAGGCCATTCGCAGATTTGGTGAGGCCGTCAAGACGAGTTATCGTATTTGAGCTGGAAGCGAACCTAGGCCACTCGGTACACCACGACGGAATCCCAAGGCCTAGGGACGTCTGTCAAGTCTAGCCATGACGTGAATGTGCCTAAAGAGGCTGGGAGAAGCTTGTCACGATTCGTGGCTCTTGCACACAATGGCTGTTGGAACCTTATATGGTGGGCCCAATTGGATGGGCTGCCATGTGTCCTTCTCGGCGTAGCACAGCATAGCATTAGCATATTCGCGATGCACAGCATCACTGCTAATAAATCGTCAAAGCACCGGTTTTCCATCAAAAGCGCACGGTTTGGGCTTGTTTCGGTGAAACAAAATGCCTGTCCATATGCTCAAGTCTATATTACCACGCTAAGGTTTTTGATTCGAAGTATCAGCCAAAGACTCATCTGAACTATGACGGTACGGAACAGATAGCATTCACCGGACTTCGGGCTCCTAATCCCACCGCGTCTGACGTCCGGGCGCCAGTCACAGAACCTGACCAGGATCGATGGCTCACCACATCACTCTCTAGAAGGAATGTTAGGCGCAAATTTACCCAAAAACGTCGAGATCTCGCCGCAAATTCCCATAATCGCTACGTTCTATCGAGATCGCAGTCCGTAAGATATACAGCACATATCCCGAAATTCAACGGCCGGCCCACCTCAATCGCGGCAGTGTATACTTCACGTTCCTTTGTCTATATATGAGTCTGCGCTATTATTTGTATATTTGTTCCTCACAAATTAAGTCCTACTCCACAATCAACCACACTGACTACTTTCTGTAACGTTGGCGACTACAGGCAGATCTTCGGTCACTACCACCCATGTCTAGATTTTAGACGTATAGACAACCTCAACCAATGAACCAAATCTGCCGAGCATAGCAGCGTTCAGATGGCGACGGAAGATAAATCTCTGTCGGAGACCATCGAGATTCAGGATGGGAAAGGCAAAGATGATAAGCCCGCACAGACAGCTGAGAGAGAGGCTGGATGGGGGGACTATTTCAGGTGGGCCGAAACACACCTTTTGATCCTTGAGGAGCCGAAGCTGAATTGATGCCCAGAGTCTTCACGTATGCTAAGAAATGGGATATTCTCTTGATGGTTGCTGCTGCCGTAGCGGCGATTGGTTCTGGCGTTGTGAGTTGTTTCCCCGGGGAACGACACTGGCCGTTACAGATATGCGCTTTTAGCAGGTGTCTGCCCTGTCTAGAGTGATAGACTTGGGATCTAACGTCCGAACAGACGCCGCCTTTGATGAACGTGATCTTTGGACGTCTTGTGAACGGATTTACTTCGTTTGGGACTTCGGCGGACTCGCAGGTAATTCCTGTCAGTCTTCCTGGATCTTTTTGACACTCACACCACTTAGTCACAGCTTGAAAGCACGATCAACAGACAATGTCTGTTCATATGTAAGTAAAATTAATTCTGTCATCCGTCATTATCAGAATGTGGGGCGAGGGCCGCTTGATTTGAAGCGCAAGACGTAGAAGGAAAGGGTAACTTTTACTAATTGCTGGTTCAGTCATCCTCTTTCTCGCCCGGCTGATCCTTGACTATGTGTGCAAGCTCACGTTGCGCCTGATTGGTATCCGAATCTCAGCTGCCATCCGCATGCATTACCTCGAGTCACTGCTCAACCAGACTGTTCATGTTCTGGACAGCATGGAGCCGGGCGCGGCAGCCGGTACCATCACATCCGCAGCAAATACGCTACAAATAGGTATTTCCGAGAAGCTTGGGACTGGCGTTCAATTCGGATCCACCTTCATCACAGCCCTCGTCGTAGCGTTCTACTACTCGTGGCGTATATCACTTGTCACGTCATGCGCTATCTTTTTCATTATCCTAGTAGCGTCCATCTGCCTTCCCTTCATCGTGAAGGGCACAGCAAAGCACACCAAAGCCGAGACCACAGCCGGCTCCGTTGCGACGGAGGCCTTCTCCGCGATAAGGATGATCTACGCATGCGGTGCGCAGGAACGCATGGCCGATAGATACGCAGGCTTCGTGATCGAGGCAAAGGATCACGGGCTTCGGACGTCTCCCCTCTTGGGAACACAATTCGGTCTCATCTTCTTTGGGCTGTACACGGCGTTTGCCCTGTGCTTCTGGTATGGAACGAGAGCCTATGTGGATGGTCAGATTGACGGTGGCATTGGCACGATCGTTGTGGTCCTCCTGAATATATTTATGATGGCCATAGCGTTGGAGAGGATCTCGACTCCTCTCGTCGCTATCAGCAAGGCTATTGTTGCCGCTGCCACCTTTTTTGCTGTCATTGACGCTCCCAAGCCGGACAGGGGACATCTCAAGGATCCGAATGTTGCTGCTGATGGCGACATTACTTTTGAGGGCGTTACGTTTGCATATCCAGGACGGCCAAGTACCAAGGTTCTGGATGATCTCCACCTGAAGGTCGAGGCTGGCAAGATTCTGGCGATCGTGGGCCCATCTGGTAGCGGCAAGTCCACCATCGTCGGGCTCATTGAGAAGTGGTACTCTCTACACGACCAACCGGTGATTGTCAAAGCAATCGCAAAGGACAAGGCGAAGAAGAAGAAAAGTAAGGGCGACCATGCTGCACTCGACCAAAGTGCCAAGAAGTCTTTCTGGGCAAGACTGAAGCTTAAGCTGCCGCAGAAAAACGAGGATGATGATGGTGATGATGATCTTGTCAACACCACTGACAATGAAAAGGATGCTGGACCACCTGTAAAGCTGACAGGGAGGATCGTGACCTCGGGACATAACTTGGATGAGATCGACGTCAAATGGTGGCGATCACAGATCGGTTTGGTCCAACAGGAGCCCTTCCTTTTCAATGACAGCATCTACAATAATGTCATGCATGGACTGGTCGGCACACAATGGGAACATGAGCCACTTTCAGTCAAGCAGAAGCTTGCCGAGGAGGCCTGTCAGGAGGCATTCGCGGCTGAATTCATCGACAAGCTGCCCGATGTACGTTCTGACTTCCAAATGATTTCTTGCCATCTCAACTCGTGGTATGGTGGTCTCTCTTTGACTGACGTAATTCCAAGGGCTACGAGACACAAGTTGGTGATGCAGGGCTAAAGCTGTCTGGTGGCCAGAGACAGAGGATAGCTATCGCACGGAGCATCATCAAAAGACCTAAAATCTTGTACGGCTTATGGGGGGAGTAAACGTGTTACAAAATGCGTCATAGTACTGACCCATATTCAGGATACTTGACGAGGCCACATCAGCCATCGACGTCCGCAGCGAGAAGATCATCCAGGCTGCCTTAGACCGGGTTTCCCAGGGCAGAACGACGATCATGATTGCGCACCGACTGTCAACGATTGCCAAGGCTGATAGAATTGCTGTTCTTTCGAAGGGGAAGCTAGTGGAGCAAGGAACGCATGAAGAGCTGCTCAAGAACGAAGAGGGCATCTATTCGGGTCTCGTTCGGGCCCAGCATCTCACTCTTGGTAAAGAAGTCCACGGCGAGGAGAGCGAGGAGCCAGAGGCACCAGCGGAAGATGAAGTCCGATCGGGTCTTGGTCGCAAGCAATCTGCAGCTAAAGTCTCTGTAGAACGTCTGGACGATACCGCTGTCGACACTCCCTGGAAAAATAAGGGCCTGGTTGGAAGCTTTGGCCGGTTGCTTTGGGAACAGCGAAGTAGATTCCCCAGCTATGTTATCGTTCTCATCTTCGCCGCCGTCATAGGGTCTGGAACACCAATCACCGCGTATCTCTTTGGTCAAGTTATCTCGGTCTTTGAACTTCCCGTGGGTGGTGAGTTCTTGAGCCGAGCTGCTTTCTGGTCGCTCATGTGGTTTGTATTCGCAGTCTGCGTTGGCTTTTCTTATTTTGTCAATGGCTTTATTGCTACCTCGTTGCAATTCTTCATTTGTGCCGTCTATCGGCAGCAATACTTCAAGGCGTTGATCCGGCAGCCCATTACGTTCTTCGATGCTGAGGATAATTCGATCGGAACATTGACGGCTCGGGTCCAAGGTGACCCAAAACAACGTGAGTAATTCAACCAGGAATTCTGTCACTTAACGCTGCTAACTGGAGCACCGGACTTCCGTAGTTGAGGAATTACTGGGTATGAACATGGTGAGTGATCCTCCCTCAAACAGGCCCAACCTTGACCTCCAGCTGATTTGCTTTGCCTCGCCAGGCCTTCTTACTGGCCTCTGTTTTCCAGTTGACTGGTGGTTTGATCATTGCCTTCTACTTCAACTGGAAGCTTGCTCTCTTGGGCACTTGCGTGGCGGTTCCTATCGGCGTCACATGCGGTTACTACCGATTCAAGCACGAACGACAGTTTGAGAAAATGTCGGCCGAGGTGTTTGCCGAGTCTAGCAAATGGGCCGCTGAAGCCATTGGGGCCTTTCGCTGCGTCTCAAGCCTGACAATCGAAGACGAGATCAACAAGCGCTACCAGGTGCTTCTGCGCGGACACGTTGTGGCCGCCTATAAGAAAGCCCGCTGGTCGACCATCATCTTCTCCCTTTCCGACTCCCTGAGTCTGGCGTGTAACGCGCTCATCTTCTGGTTTGGTGGCCATCAGCTGGCCAGAGGCGAGCTGAACGTTCTCGCCTTCTTCGTCTGCTATATGGCTGTCCAACAAGGATCAGACGCTGCAGGCGTGGGCTTTGCTTTTGGACCCAATGCTGCGCAAGCCAATGCAGCTGCCAACAGAATCTTGAGTATTCGAGAGAGCCGTGGAGAACATACTCCACGGGAAAAGGGGAGATCGAGTGACACGGAGGATGAAAAGGTCTCAGGTGGCATTCCCGATAGCGAGGGCGGCGTCAGGATCGAGCTGAGGGATGTTGGGTTCAAGTATCCAACTCGGAACATTTCCATCTTCAGAAACCTCAACATCAACATTGAAAAGGGACAGTTTGCTGCTCTAGTCGGTGCGAGCGGTGCTGGCAAGAGCTCCGTTGTTGGATTGCTGGAACGGTTCTATGATGTGCAATCCGGAAGTATTTTGTGTAACGGCAAGGATATCAAGGATGTGGATGTGTACGAGTATCGCAAACTCCTGTCACTTGTGGCTCAGGAGGCGACTTTATTTCAAGGAACGATCAAGGAGAACATTCTTCTCGGAGTCCCCGATCAGGATAGCGTCGTCACCGATGCACAAGTCCACCAAGCCTGCCGAGATGCCGCCATACACGACTTCATCGTCTCCCTGCCCGAGGGCTATAACACAAACGTCGGGTCCCGCGGCGTAGCACTGTCCGGTGGGCAGAAGCAACGGCTTTCCATCGCGAGGGCCATCATCCGCGATCCCAAAATTCTGCTCCTTGATGAGGCAACGTCCTCGCTGGACTCGGAGAGCGAAAAACAGATTTCGGCCGCGCTGCAGAAGGTGGCCAAGGGTCGGACGACCGTTGCGGTGGCGCACAGATTGTCGACCATTCAGCATGCTGATGTGATCTATGTGCTGGGTGAGGGCAAAGTACTGGAGGTGGGCAACCACGCGGAGCTGTTGCGGCAGAAAGGAATGTATTTCAATATGGTAAGTCTTCATGTCATGGCACAAGAGAGTTTCCCGACCCCTTTACTGACCTGAGAACGCCACAGTGTCAGAGCCAGGCTCTTGATAGATAGAAAGTGGGAAGGATTGAAATGTGGAATATTCCAGTCATTATTTGTATCAGCAAAGTGTACTGAGGTAAAACCGGGAATATACCCCTCTCAACCTGGTTTGTATAGAACAACATGAACAAGTCCAATGCATCGTACGCCCTGACCATCTGGACCACCTGTCTGGGCCAGTCAGTTGACTACTTTTTGTTGCATCATTACGAATATCTAGCCAACAGAGAATCCTCAATATGCTCTCAACACCTTCGCAGTAATCTATGTCTATCAAATCGTGGGATATGCTCTGCTTATAAAGACAATGGCTCTCTCCTTTAACCCCAAAAATCAAATATTCTGTTTAGAGTCTCTTCCGGATGCACCATTGGGAAATCATGTCTTCCTCCCACCGATTTAGCCCAAACAACATGATCCTCTCCGCCCATCAAGGCAAGCACATCCTCTCTATAATCCTCCTCGTTTACAATCTCGTCACCCTCTCCGAAAATCAGGCACACTGTCCTCGGCTTCCTGTCCGCCAGCTTCGCCCAAGCAACGTGCTGGCCCAGCATCGGCGCATACCTCAGGGTAGACATGAACGCAGATACAAATCCAACGTGATGCTCCACCTGCCAGTTGACAAACTTGAACACACTCTTCTGTAGTTCGTTGGGCGCCGCCGCGACCACCTCATCCACAATCTCGCTCGTCACCGTCGCATCCACCGTCTTGTCGCCTGGTAGCTTCGATACAATCGCCGCAGCAGTCGCGCCGCCATTGGCCCTCGACGGCGACTTTCGCCTCGCAGCGTCCGCAATAGGCCTCTTCAGCCTCCACCGCGAGATGATCTCTAGCAAGCCCTCGGGCACCCACCCACTACGAAACACCAGCCGCGCCGCAAGCCCAAAGTTCTCCTCGCGAATCATGCCCGCCGGCGCAAGCAGCACGACGCTGCGCACCATGTCCGGGAACGTCGTGGCGAAATGGACGGCAATGCCCCCGCCGAGCGAGTATCCCAGCACATCAAAGCCTTCGCTGCCCGTCCAGGGCAGTGGGCTCGAGGCCAGAACGCAGAGTGCCTGCGAGACAAACAGGCGCTCGTCGTAGGGCAGGTCGCCGACGCCGTCGCTGTACCCGCGGCCAAAGAGGTCAAAGAGCAAGACGCGGCAGCCGCGGGCGACGAGGCCGCGGGCAATGTGCGTGAGGGTCATGCACGAGGTGGAGATGCCGTGAACGAGGAGGACTTTGCGGCCCGTCTCGGGACCGAATTCGTAGCAGCGAATGCTGCCGTAAGGAGTGGTGACATCGCGGGCGCCCGGGAAGAAGTCGGGCGGGTACACAAGAGAGGAGAGTTGGGCTCGGGGAAGGGTCTTGAGCGGACTGGGGAGAATGGAGGGGCGCTTGGGAGCGAATAGGCGGGTGAGCATGACATGGTTGAGAGTTGCAATGAAGCAAACGGTCAAGCAGACCTTGGTTATCGTGTCCATTGTAAGTGTTGTTGCGTTGCTGTGTTGTTGCGATCTTGCTCTTTTAGATCCGTCGCTGGCCGTGCACTCGTCGTATCTTGGGCGGAATAGCGGCTCTAAGTACGGGCTCTGCCGGTCTGTGAGACCGGTCACGACAAGTTGTGACTCAACAGGTTGAAGACCGTAGTCGACAAGGACATGGTGGGAAATGAAGAGGATTCACGAAGAGTCAGTCACAAAGCCAAAGGAACGCCGTAATTTATAAATAAGTCATCAGCTGAGTGGCTCCCGCCACGTGGGTGGTCTATCTTCCGACGACGGCGACTTTACAGGTGGCTGGATTGGTGAGACGCCAACGTGATGTTGCCCAGATAGAGAGATGAGTCGCGTTCGCGGAACAACCGTCGCTAGAATAAATAAATGGAAAGTACAATTAATCAAAGGCTTCAAGAAAACTCACAAATGCATTGGAAGGTCTGCATAATGTCTTTCTCTTGGCTCTCTTCACTTTCACACCTTGAGTTCACTTACAGCCCTTGGGGACAATCACCGTGGGCACCAACCCCCAGTATTCAGGAATTGTAAGTGTCCTGTACATTGAATGCTTATTACAGCTAAAAAAAGATATTTACATGAGAACTATGGGAACTTTGTTTTTGGCCGTGCTGGCAAGCCCACAGCCTATCGGCCCTCAATTACTCGGCACACAATACTACGCGAGCCGTAGCCAGTTCCGACCAATCCTCTTCACCGTCATCGCCGCATAACAGGAACGTCGGTTGTTCTTATCATCCTGTTGGTGCCCTGTGTCGTTCATCTATCAAGGAAGTCGGGGTCATCGTTGGTGAACTTATCGTCCTCGAATAGGTGGCTGCAGAATCTTCGTAGTAGTGCGGCGGCCTCATTTATCCAAGTCTGGTCTAGCCCAACCCATACTCGTACGAGAAGCTCCATGATGGCAATAATCTTCTCCTCTTTGCATAAATCTGCAAATGGTAACTGGAATCTCCATAGAATAATCTTATGGATCGTCACGAGTCTGATGGCAGTAGGCTGCTCCGTGTTCTGAGTGTCCTCCTAGGAACTGGGCTGTGCACACCCCGTGGCATTCGGATACACTACCGAGCATTAGAAACATAATTCGACCTCCTCTTGAGTAGCATGATGGGAAGAAAGCGCCGAATGGGGGCACAAAAGAAATTTAGCTGCTTACTGGTACACCACTCCATCTGAATAGGACTGGCACCGAGACCCCTGGCAACAAGGCGTTGCCGCTGGGAGTTCAGTCGTGGTGCCGCATCCAATTGACTACGGTTTTGCCCGTTGGCGTCGAGAAAACCGGACCAGAGAATCTCTGCAGCAGCGGCCGCCCGGGGCCAGGCGAGGGAGTCAAGGTTCTGAGGATCGATCGTCTCGGACCAGAGTGCGAGCTCACCGCCAAGAACGTTCTTCGCCGCAGTGCCATTCAAGCCGGCTGCTGGGTCGTGGGAATAGATGAGCTCCCAGCTCTTCGTAGGACTGCACCAGTCGACGAATCCATTTGGCGCTTCCTCAGCCCACACATCGGGACCCCATGTGATCCATTGTCCACGGCCGCAATCGAGGTACTATCTCGCAGTTAATATCCACGGAAAGATCAACATCCCCGAAAAAAAGACCAAGACTCCTTACATAGTAATTGTAGTTAGAATCGATGACCTTGTGACCAGCCTGAGCCAAGTCTGCAACAGCGGTGCCACCAAGCCAGGACTGGACCACAACGTCGTTTCCTACAGTGAGGTTCCACGTCGTGACCATTTCCTCCCAAACCATTGGGTTCATACCGGCCTTGCGAATGCGTTCGTGCTGACTATCAAGAAAGGCTTG
The DNA here is from genome assembly GCA_027946555.1 of Gnomoniopsis sp. IMI 355080. Lineage (NCBI taxonomy): Eukaryota > Fungi > Ascomycota > Sordariomycetes > Diaporthales > Gnomoniaceae > Gnomoniopsis > Gnomoniopsis sp. IMI 355080. The sequence continues at coordinate 8,798 of JAPEVC010000181.1, read as the reverse complement.
AAGTAACGGCTGCAGCACCGCAGTGTCATTGGTGCCCAGAGCAGGGTCTAAAGTGTAGTCTTGTGCCTTCAACTCGTCACCACCTGTGTGCATATACGCCGTGTACGGCGCAACGCGAGGCAGAAGATCGTCCCAAATTATGCCAAGAAACTCGTCCACATCTGTGTTGTTGAGCTTGAGCGCGCCACAGGGAGGCTCTGCGCAATAAGTAGTGTAGGGTTGCGCATCGTAGGCCACAACCAGATTTGGGAATGCCTCACCCACAACACCAATATGGCCGGGCATGTCGATTTCAAAATAGACGTCCACACCACGGTAGATGCCGTATTGCTGAATAGATGCAATGTCGTCTGCTGTGTAGACCTGGATGTCGTTGTAAGCGCCCTTGGCAGATAATTCAGGAAGGCTGGGGATCTCGAGAGGCCAAGACTGAGAGTCGGTAACATGGACATGTAACTTGTTCAGCTTATTGTACGCAAGGCCGTCGATAGTCCGGATGATGTCGTCGACAGGGAAGAAGTTGCGAGCTGTGTCCAACAATACTCCCCGCCAAGAGTATATGGGAGCATCCTCGATTTCGATTGGGGCGTTCACCAAGTAAAAGGCGTCTCCACTTGAGTGCTGGTAAAAGAGCTGAGAAAAGGTCTCAAGACCGTGCAACACTCCGTTGGTCGAGTATGCAGAGAGCGTGGCAACGCCGGCCTCTGTGATGGTGAGGTTGTACGACTCGTCCACATCAGTTGCCGAGGGCTTGAACGTCGAATTGCTGCTAGTGAGTGTGATGTCCAAGCAGCTGACCAGAGCAGATCCATTGCGCGAGGGTTCATAGCTTGCAAGTTGCCGACGAGGGACGAGCATCCAGGGAACAAAGTTGGCGGTGAATATGCTATCCAAGGTCCTGGACACGCCAGCCTTGACGATGGCCGAGCTGGTCAAGGAGCTGGTATCCGTTTCTGTATGGGCCAGCTGTTTTTGGGATTGGAACTTAGTATAGACATCCTCGAAGGGTGGGGAGTTTTCAAAAATAGACCATCGTACACTTGCACCATTGTAAGTAACATCAATATCTTCCGAAATGAATAGAGGTGTGCTGCCAGACGAGAAGGTAGGCTGAGGCACAGGCCACAGGCCGCCAAGTCCCTGCGCCTGAGCGGAGTTGACGGCGGCGAGAAGCACGGAAACGACCAGACGTATATACATTTCGAGGGCGAGTCCGGCACTGAAAGGGCGTCAAAATAACAGTGCTGCTTGGAAGAGGTACTGAAGGACTCGTGCCACACCAAGAATGAGAATGAACTGTCTGGCGTGCGGCCTTACGTCGAGAGACTCCTTCAGAGGTGACTTTGTGAAGCAGATCACTGTAATAAACGAGTGAATGATTCTGACTCGTATGCAAACGGCCGCTTGGATGTATATGTTGAATCGAAGCGAGCAAGGCCACGGCGTAAGCCGCAGAACGTCGGCTAAGGGGGCAAAAGCAAGGCTCAGGTAATTATTAATAGCACTCCGAGAAGAGGTGATTGCCACAAGCCCTTGACGATAGCGAGCTGTGAGGGCAAGCTTGAATTAAAATAAGCCTGGAGGGCCGTGTGGGGCCAAGATTTTGGGAAAGGCAGAATGACCAGAGGACTATCAGCCACACAAATTGATTGGTGATGGGAACCCGGATGACTTTGGGGTCCTCGACGTTGGGATGCGAGCAGCCGCACAGTGTCCCACTCAGTCCATACAGGAGACAACGGCGTCCTTGTCTCAGTGTCAGTGACAGTTATAGTGTACCACTATATAAAGTAGTGGCTGCAGCATGGAGTATGCAAGAGCTCATTTGCTTGTTGAGAGTTTGTTAAGCGCAACGTTACTTGGTGTGGGTAGCTAAAAAGGTAAAGTCATGAGGTGTGGAGGAGAGAGGGGGGCAAGACTCCCAAGACGGATGATGTTGATAGCTGCAATCCCGCAAGACTAGGACGAAGATGTTGGTATAAAAGCGATGCTGTGCCTCCATGTATTGATACAACACTGTAGAGGTTTTACTGCCTGGCAATAGTACAGAACAGAAAGAAAAGAAAGCGTATTGCCCCTGTGAACGGAGTACACTGCAAAAAAACTAATAATATACAGTACCATGGCAATAACAATGAAAGAGGTAGCCAAGAGAGGACGAACCCGAGTTCCTGCAAGGGCGGCAACGCCATCCAATGTTTATTGGCTGAGCGATAACCTTAATTAGTCTGGGCTGAGCGGGGGATGGGGGCAAGTGCTAGGGGCATCCACCTGCTAATGCTCTTGCATACACCGCTAGACAGAGCATTATCACTATCGTGTGCTGTCTGGCTGTCTGGCTGTCTGGCTGTCTGGCTGTCTGGCTGTCTGGCTGTCTGGCTGTCTGGCTGTCTGGCTGTCTGGCTGTCTGGCTGTCTGGGTGCATAATCTGAGCCCCATGCTCCAAACCCTATGAACCAAATAATATACCTCCGTACATAGCTCAACACTCCAACTTTTGCATTCAAAGGCTGATACTAATAAGGCTGTGTGTTCTGGAGAATATATAGAGATCAATCACACTGACCCTTGTTCAGGAATCAGAGGGTACGCAGACAGAAAATCAAGCTGCCATAGGGCATGTTGCTTAAACAAGGGCACTGACTGGCGTATATATTAGGTATGCTTCAGGTAGTGGAATAAAGAGTGAATACCATATGGCATGCGATATGACCAAACTTGAGCAGGGAATCCAAGGACCTGGCTTTGATGTGGGATGACGTGAGGTTTGGAAAAGGAGAGGTGACGGTGTCGTTATTATTGACATGTATCTCATTGCCAGATCTCTTCAGAGCCAACAGACACATTCACTAGCCGGACAAGGGGAATACAATGTGCTGATACACCTGAGATAAGATTAATGTCAGCCTTGCTAGCTTGCTGGGTGATTACTAACCCACCAATGTGGTCCGAGCGTCAGCAAGCTATTGTAATCGCAGAGACTATCTCATCTCCACTCGCCGCCAACTTCATCAACTACCCAACCTCTGACCACATCGGTGATCCTCACCACAGTCCAACCCAGCGACACCATCCCGTCTTGAAATATCCCATACCATAAGAGAGGAATTCCACACGCTCTTGACTGCCTGTTGAGCCTGTCAGAGTCCCTGTGGAGGACAAAGTGTTTCAAAGCAGTCATTGTGGTGACAACCCTTCAAGTCGCCATTGTCACTGACACACAGGGCATCCACCTCCCCCTGTCGCGTGCGCCTTTGTTGGCACCAAGTCTCTAAACAAACCGCTACTACTCTTTCGCTCCTCCCTCGAACTTGCCTTCCGCTTCCCCGAAGGGCTCTTCTCCAACACTCACCGCACCTCAACCCATCGCACAACGCCCCCGTCGCAACATGACTGTCGCCATACAACTCGAAACCCCACTGGCCGACGCCCTCCATGCAGCCATCCAGCCCAAGCTTGAGGAGCATGGCTGGGCCACCGGTGGCGCCGACGATGCCGCTCTGAGCGAATACATCATCCTGATGCTCGTCAACAACAAGACCCACGATGAGGTCGCCCAAGAACTTTCTACCGACCTGCTTGGCCTCGATCCCAACGACCCTGGTCTGCGCGACTTCTGTAGCTGGCTGTTTGCCACCGTGGAATCTCTTGCTGCGCAGGCCAACACTTCACAAGGACAAGGTGACGCCGCGACCGACGCCCCGCAAGGCGCACTCGATGCCGATCAGGACATGGACATGGTCCCAGCGGACGGTCCAGCAGAGCTCAACGCGTATGTCTCCGCCGCATCGTTCCGTAATCATCATGATGTAGCAGTACTGACCCTCAGCAGACCCACAGGTCCGAAGGCCATGCGCAATGGCACTGATGGCCGCGGACGAGGAAAGCGCATCATGGGCCAGATCAACCGTGCGATGGATCGGACCCACGACTCTGTTTTGCACCGCACTCGTGGCAACGATTCGAGAATCAGCACTCACACTCGCGCACCTCCGACTGGTCCCCGTGCTGGCAGTGGCAGACAGCCAAGAGGTGGTCCCAATAGGGCTGCCAGCATCCAGCACGGTCTCGCCAACATGAACGCTATGCCATCGCCTGGAATGAACGGAGGCATGAACGGCATGCCTCAGTGGGGCATGATGCCAGGCCAGCCGCCGCAAAACAATATGTTAGATTTGCTCCAACAGCAGGCAAATATGTTGCAAATGCTGCAGCAACAGGTCATGGCGCAAAATGGGGGGATGAACGGTGGCCGACCCAACGGGCAGGGCCGGGGCAGAGGAGGATCACTCATGGATCGGACAAGTCGTGGCAATCATCGGGGTCGCGGTGGGCATCACGGCGGTCAAAATGGTCACAATGCGCAAGCATCAGACGTGCCCTCAAAGGACGCACAGGGTGAGGACACCGACATGGGGGCACGTGAGCCAGCCAACCCTGAAGAAACGATCTGTCGCTACAACCTCAACTGCGCCAATAGCAATTGCAAGTTTGCTCACCAGTCGCCGGCAGCGCCGCCCGGCGTGACCGTCGACGTCAGCGACGTATGCAGTTTCGGCGTCGCATGCAAGAACTTCAAGTGTACCGGCCGGCATCCGTCTCCTGCAACCAAGGTCGCCCACCAGAGCGAACAGGACTGCAAGTTCTACCCTAATTGCCAGAATCCGCGCTGTCCTTTCCGCCATCCTTCGAAACCCCCCTGCCGCAACGGTGGCGATTGCAAGAAAGAGGGATGCGAATTTTACCACACCACCGTCATGTGCAAGTTCAACCCTTGCACAAATCGCTACTGCACCTTCAAGCACGAGGAAGGGCAGCGTGGCACTTTCCCTGACAAGGTATGGACTGCAGACGGTAGCAACCACCCCAGCGAGCGCAAGTTTGCGGATGAAAACGCCACGGAAGAGCAGGTGATTCCTGGCTCGGGCGGCGATGATGCCATGGGCGGTACAGAGCAGACGATCGTGGCCGGCTAGCAGACGCACGTGTTTGACTTTTGTTCTGACGATGATATCGCATGAAAAGGGGAAATTGTGAACGGGATGCATTGAATATGATGGCCAAGAAGAGCGGACCAGAATGGACAGTCACGAGGCGGAGGTAAATTGGAGGTGTACCATATGCGATAAATTTATTCAGCAACCTTTTCCCGGTTGCCCAGCATTGATCGGGGTCCAGGCGCGGCGACCGGGTCTGGTCATACGATGTTATTTTGAGATTCGAAAAAGGGAGACACAGGCGTTGGGTGGGACTCTAGTCGTTTACAATTGCATGGGCGACGGTTGGTGGGCATCCGAAAATAACTTCCCGAAGGACTCGTGGAATGGAATTTTAGATAGGCTCTTCCTGAGCCGATGAGCGTCTTCTACTATCCGTCTGTCGATCCACATTCGCTTTGTGATGTTCGATTGTGTTAGGTCCAAACTTCTATGCAGCGGGCCAAAAGGTCCAGGTGGAAATTTAGCCCTTTCCATTACTTTAAGAAGCATGTATATAACCTGACTATGCCACCAGAGCTTGGTTTCAGTGATGAATGGGACATCTCGATGGTTTTTTCTCAGTCTTGCAGTGGAGTGAATGCCTATACACATACATGTCCTTGTCCTTTCCATGCCCATCACTCCCACCTATATATAGTATCTACAGCAGCACTTTTGGTAGCAGTTCATAGTCTACACAAGTCCCACCAGCCATGTCTATGGTAGACCGCAGAAAGACTGACTAACTCCTTGGGAAAAGCTGGTTTGTGTAGAGGCCTTCTGGCTACGCCCAATATTTGCACACTACCTACATTCTGCTAGTGTTTGAACTGATCTTGAGAGTATTTGCTACAAGAATGGACTGGCTCAGCAAATCACATTGTAAACACCCATGCTTCTAGTACTGGGTGTACAATGCACCCAGTTATTTGTTCAGAAGGTGTGAAACTTTCAACTTCTCATCCCAGGTATATGAATATATACAAGCTAAGCTAGAGGTTATCAGACAGTCTTTCCAACATGCTAAACTCCAAAGGCTTTCCACAGAATGTAAGGTACTAGTGATATAAAAAAGAACAACGTCTCGCAGCTTCAAACAGACAATAGCAAACTCCCTCGAAACATCCATCAAGCCCCCAAAGACAAAACCAAGAGAGAAACAAAGAGCACCAAAAAATCATTTTCTTTTTTCTGCTAAGTATAGAAGATCAGCAACCCTAGCAAAAGATATCCATCCTTACGAAAAGGGAGTCGTCACTCAGTTCTGACCAAAGTGCGTCTGAACTTTGGGATGTAGCCTTTGCAAAGATATAAGGATGCTCCAAAGCTCTACTCCTCCGCATTTGAGCCTTCTCCTCCTCGCCTCCTCCAGCTGAGCATTCTTTGCCCTCCGTTGATGACTTCGCGCCGCATGACGCCATATAGAAGGCTCTAGACTTCTTTCCAATCAACATGTCTCCCTTCCTAGCCCAACAATCGTCCTGAAGCCTGATTCAGCGGCGGCTGATGGGCAATCTCGGGGAGAAACAGGTCGTCATTGTGATGTGTTCTGACTCAAAAGGGAATCATCCAAGTCGTCCCATGTGCCTACTCTTCGGTTGTCCCGAATGGCAAGCACAACAGGCATGTAAAAAGGGCCTCGCCTGAGGCCCGTGGGTTCTAATTGATGCGTGAACCACAGACCAGGCAGTCCACTTCCTCCAACCAGGTCTTGTCACCACCCTGTATGTCCCGCAGATCCTTGATCTCGAATACATCCTTGTCTGGCTGGAAAGTTGCCTCAAACAAGCCTTCGTATGGTTTGTAGTTCAAATCGTCCGCTGCCTTCTTGCGACCACGGCCGGGCTTGCGTGGTGTCTCGGCCGAGGGGGTTTGAGTATTCGAGGCTCGACCATTCTGAGCTTGGGCCGAAGAGCCCTCTGCCGCTGCGACCTCGCGCTCTTCCTTGACGTCAACCGAGTCTCCGGCGGCTTTCACCTCCGTCTCACCCTCACCATCCGTCTTAACCTGAATTGGCAGCTCGGTCGCGACGGTGCCGCTACCGGGCTCGACAGGACTCAGCGGGCGCTTCACCTCCTCCTTCTCCTCCTTGACGCCAGCGCCGGGGGCCTTGTGAGGTTTGTCGGTCCCAAGCTCTTCGAACACTCTTGTCAGGACATCGTGCTTTAGACATTCTTCGTGTAGCCATTTATTGCAATTTTCGGCAGGGCACCCGATCAAGACCTTATCTGGATTTCCTGGTTCCTTGCATCTGCATACGCGGTCCACAGCCTGAAAAAAACCATGTCAGCTCAGCCATAAAATGCGTGGTTTTAAGTTTTGATGCTTACTGAAAGCTCGAAAGTGCGCACATCCAGGGCCTGTCGCCAGTACAGCGCCTGCTGAATCTGATCGTCGTTCTCGTCGGTGACTTGGTTGACGGTCGCTTGCTGCGTGACTGAAACCACATTGATAATGTCCACTATGCCAAGTCAGTCATGTGCCAGCCATGCTTATGCATTCTTGTTCTTGCGACTTACTGTGGTTCGACGCGATCAACTCATTCTGGCCGTGGTATGGCTGCCTGCCACTAACATATTTCTTCCCGTCAAGCGTGTTTGGCGGTAGCTCATCGGGCCAGTACATCCAGTACACGCGAGCGTAGACATGATGCTCGTCGCTGGCGCGAATCTCGAGGATGCGAGCGACCCAGTCGTCATCCGAGTGTGTCCTAGGCCCCGGCTGCGGTTGGCCCGTCTTCTGGCGCTCGATAGTGCTCGCGTTTGCGACGAATATATAGTTGTCGCTGAAATACTTGGAGCCGTTGACTAGATGGGCACATGCGAGTCAGAGCCCGTTGCGCACGTTTGTGGAGATGGAGAGAGAGAGAGACAGAGGATCGGCGGGAGGGGCAGGCCAGGGACGTGTACGTACGGACAAAGCTATTGTAGCGGGTCATGTCAGACCAACGCTTGCTAGCACTCTGCGGCTCGACAGCAAAGGCAATGTCCATTGTCTCGTGCGTCTTGAACTTGCCGGTGGGCGCAAAGGGAGACAGCTGGACAGGAATCTTGGCGTTGGCATCCTCGGGATCCTCGTCCTTGCGCTTGCGCTTCTTCTTTAACTCCCTCTCTTTCTGGTCGATGAGACGAATCTGGAAGGGACACTCGGCCCTGCTGGCCTCGTCGACCTCGCGCGGGCGCTTGCGAGGAGCAGCCATTCTGTGTGTTGGTGGTGGCCGAGGCGAAGAGAAAATGATGCGACGAGGAGGACAGGGCTAATGGCGAGCGAGAGTTGACGAGGGGTGGGGCAAGGGCAGAGTCGGAAAAATAGCAAGTGCTGTACGATGGAACTTGGGAGGATTCCGGCCGAATCTGGGCGGAGAGCACGACGTAGTGGTATGGTAGTGAGCGGTGGCAGTGGCAGTGGCAGTGGCTGGGGGCCAGATAGCGATCTGGAAGGGAGGGGAGGGGGAGCAGCAGCAGCAGCTTGTGTTTGCCGACCCGGATGGAATCAATCACTGATCAACAAGCTGGGCGAGTGGCTTGGGAAAACTGGGGGCGCGCAAAGCTCTGCGATAGCTTGCAACAGAATGGAGCAGCTGTTCAGCGAGATTGCGCGCAGCTCAATTGATGGTGCAAAGGCCGAGGTTTGATGGCGGTCGTTGCGCTGGTGTTTTGGGGGGGGGGATGTGGTGAGAGAGGTCTAGCTATCGCAGTGCAGCGAGGGTTCCGCCACGATTATTTCAAATTTCTGGCGGCAAAGCTAGGTAAGCAACGCGTCGCAAAGACGGTCCCCAACCGTCAGTCGGGTGCTTACCACAGGCACTCACAGGTACTG
>JAPEVC010000180.1:0-75386 GCA_027946555.1 Gnomoniopsis sp. IMI 355080 | reverse complement strand
AAACTAGCTATAATATTCGGTAAGATCTTTCTTTATCTTTAATATTAAGAATTAATCGATCTTTATCTATATTAGGGCTAGGCTAATATTATTATATATTATCTCTAATATCTCCTAAACCTACTTTCCAGACTTTAAATAAGCGATTATACCTATTATAGCCTAATTAAGGGTCTCCTTAAGCTTCTATATTAAAATAAAGTCGACTCGGTTATTTAAATTAATATATAAATCGAGGCCGGCTAAATTTAAAACTAACTCCTATATACTTTATTATATATAATAGTTACCTTATTTTAGGTATTAGTCCTAGGGTATTATATATTTAGGCTAGTTAATATTATTAAGGCTAAGGAACGGCTTATTTTCTTATACCTTTAGTCTTAATACCTCTTCTCCTCCGGAAGCTATTATAAGGGCTTCGTTTTAATCGCTAGCTATATTAACTATCTTCTATAATAATAACTGCCGTTACTTAGGTAGTCTATTAAACGAGGTATTATCTATTTAAATAATAATCCTTTAAACGGCTAAAGGGGTCGGAGGGATTAATAAGTAATCCGGGCTTATAACCTATTAGAATATAGGGTATAAGATAAAGGTTAATCTTAGCTAGAATACTATATATTACTAATTATCTAGAGAAGAAATCTAATATCTTCCTAATATAAATCTAGCACTATTCTAATAATAAATCTAGCTCTTTATTATTTCACTAATGCTTAAAGCGCCTTTATGCTTAGTAAGCCAATCGCACGCATATCCCACCAGCCTATGCCTCCCGGGCCATACTGGCATCTAACATATAGTTTAATATAATTACAGATGTAATGATGCGACATATAGGCTCTTAGACCTGTCAGTCTACCTAGGTCGCTATTTTGTTGATATTCCCGAGGGCTGTCAGTCCACAGGTGGAAAGATCAGGTAGGTATCGAAGCGCTCAAATCAATGGCTTTCGTAGCCGGGTATAATCATCCTTTATCGTTCAATGCACGCATTTCAAGCCAGAAAATCCATCAGTCCATCTAAGGCCGCCCATTATTAGCACCATCACCCCAAAACTGACCAAAACGCTCGCCGAACCATATATCCAGGCATGCTTTCTCCTCAGGGCCGACAGCTCGGATACCCAGGTTGACACGGTAGTAAGACATCCGCAAAATCCATCCTCGATCCCTTGGAGGGCCTGGCACGTTACAACCCCACCTAGTGGCACCCGCTGAAGGTCCCATCCTATGCCCAACACGGCCGTGCCAAACACATTCACTATGAATGTACCCAGTGGGAACGAGGGCTTCCATCTGTTGAGCCAGAGCGACGTATAGAACCTTGTGAGTGTACCCAGTGGCGCGAACACCAGTGCGAAGGTTGCATCGCCCCGCCAGAAATCGTGAGGTGGCATGGCCGTTATCAGGACCGCTCCAAGCCAGCAGCCCCAGCCCAGGAGCACGCTAAGACGGTCCATGATTTTCCGGCTGAAACGAAACGGTAAAGATGGAGTAAAAGGTTCGGAAAATAGTGCCATGTGGGCGCCGATATAAAGGCCCGAGAGCGAGACGGAGACGGTGATAATGATGACCGCCATTATTGCCATGAATGAGTAGCCGCCATTGCGTGGCACGGTCGTCGTTGAGCCAGGTTGGGGGAGATCATTGGACAGGGCCAGAAAAATGTCGCGAATGAATGAGGAGAAAGAGGTGAACGACCCGCAGAATCCAGTGCTGAGACCGATGTATAGCGGGATCGTTTTCTTGACAGCTTGATGCGCTTTCTTGGCAGCAGCGAGGTCAACATTAGTTGTATGCGAACCACTCTCTCCAGCGTCGCGCTTCGCCTTGCGGATCTGATTGTCGTAGGTTGGCGTCCCCCATTCTTCCCGGAAGAGCTTCCTATCCTCAGCTAAAAAGCCCATGACAACACTGCCTCCAAAGTTGAACCACACCGAGGGGAAGACTGGCGCGCCAGGATAGTTCGTGAGCGCTTGGAGTCCGAGTCGAGAGAGTGTCCCAAGCAACGAGAAGAAAATGAGGTGCGAGAGTGTATAAAGTTGTGTCGTCCATCTCGAGACTCGAGCCTCCTGCTGTGCTTTGTCCTGCACTGGTTGTTGTTTCCTTTGAATGTCTTCTCGTGCACCCTCTAAAGTTGGATACCGCTCCTCGTCAGAATCTCGCACTGGCCCCGGGTCCGCGACCTCATCCAGGTAGAGAAAATTCTGCGGAGTATTGTATTCGACAGACGATTGCTGCGACTTGAGTCGAGGTTTTTGCACGCTTGAGTCGCGTAACGGCCCAGTCGCTTGTGAATCTAATCCGCGTGATTGTTCCTGACTTGGGGACAGAAATAGGCGCGGACGTGATTCTTGCGAGGCTTGTGTCTGGCTTCGTGTCCGTCGGCTATACGGTTCCTCGTAAGACGGTCGTGTACCAACAGAATGCCTGGGTCCGCCGCTGTGCACGGTGTGCAGAGGTATCACGCCGTCTCGCGGTGCCTGTCTCTCTTCATTCCGCCAATCCATTGTATTGCCCGGAGAAGCCACGAATTGAAGATACGGCCTTGACGTCTTCCGAGGAGTGTTCCGGCGGTTGTGACTCGCAGACGCGCCCGATTCTAATCTGTGACCCGATTTTCGCGAACGCCTCCCGTTGCGATTCGGCTGAAAGCAGAACGCCAGCCCGGCCGCGGTATCAAAAGCGAAGATGCCCTTTGCTCCGAATTGTCGGGACAGAAGGAAAGTCGCCCAATAATTCCATAGTTAGGATGCCTTGGTGGAGTGAGTGGTCAACGTATGGAGCCCCTAACGCAAATAGTTTCCATGCATTGATGTCACCACACGATCCGCATTTCCGGGACAAATTGGGTGTTTAGGAGGTACGTCATATTACATCCAATGCTGTAGCAAATGCATGTAACCCTGCATTTGTGCGGCTGTGAATTAGCCCTGCCCCTGGGAACTACCCTCTACGGCGCCAAAGTCGCTAACGCTCTAGCACCCCTCGCACCCCTCGCATCAAGGTACCTAGGCGCGTGCCTAGGTACATATATATATTCGAACCCAGAGCTGTGGGAATCTTTCGCCATCGATACTCGCCCTTTTAGCAGAGACTTGAAGCTCATGACGGCACTACTCAGGTACTCTCGGAAAGTCGACGCAGTTCTGGGAAGGTGTACGTGGGGTGTAAATACATTATTGTATCCCACCTTAAGAAGCGATGGCGTTCGGCAGCTCAACCTCGACCTACCTAATGTCATATTTGAATCCGATTCACCAATAAGAGTGACCGCAATTTCTCACAGGAAATACACAAACGTATAAGGGAGTTATCACTTCTGTTACCTCAAAGTTCAAAAGGCTTCCATCCAATATAATATCACATCTTGAATCATTGGCCTGCTGAACCTTCGACTGTTCATGAATAAAAAAGTGTCGACACTATAAAATGAAAGCATGTCGAAGACTATAACAAGATATTTCTGTCATAATTCCTGAGATAGCAGTAAGTCGGCTGAAAGCTTACCTTGTTCCAAATTGCTTTCCAGGTATGTCACTAGTACTCGTTACAAGCAAAACCGTCGGACTATCACTAGGAACAATGCATCAGAGGCGCCCAGAGGATCGGGGAAGTATCTACACCGATGACAGAGATGTCAATAGGAAGAAATTCTCTTTCTTATGGCTTGAATTCTAAGGCTGTAAGGCCGGTCTAATACCGTCATACTATGCCCCAAACATATGCTTCTCAAAGCCAAAGAGGTAGCAAACTCAAGGCAATGGTCGCCATCGCCGGCAAGGTCACAGCTCCAACAGACCCTGCAAAACAACTTTGGTCAGCAACTGCTCATAAGACGCATGTCTGTCATGGAAGTTCTTTCGATTCGGAAGATCAAGACTCACTCAGTGCCTCTGCCCTCTGTGGCCCGTCCCCATTCAACGCGACGCCCAATTGCGGTGCAGTTCCGAGCCCTAGCTCGCTAATATCGGGCTGCGAAGCATTTGCATACTGAGGAAACGCCATCGTCGAATTCATCGCGGGCACTCGGCCGAGAAGAACCTCCAACTGGCGGTAGCTGACTGCCGCTTGCCAGGTCGGCACCATATGTCCAGTCAGGTCAATGAGCAGCCAAGTCAAGCCCCTCTCCTCATGCCATGTGCCCAGTACGCCCTGTCCGCTCGCCCCGGCCAGATCCGGGTTGTCGTGGTGCGGGACAAAGAGTGGCTGGCTTGGGATGCTCTGGAAGCCCATCTGGCCGTTCCACGTCATGTTCTGGATCGCGAGCAGAGTACCGTTGGCGAGGAGGACCATGTCCATTGTGCCGTGCGCAATCTGCACATTGTTGGTCTTCTCGATTACGTTTGGGATCGCGCGGTAGGACGACGGATCCGAGCTGTCGCCACCTGCAAACACGCTCTGCGATGCGCAGACCTCCCAATTCACATCAGCCGGTGCGTGAATTGCTTGCTTGACATCTGTCCGGTTGAAATAGATTTGTGTGCCTGGTGGAGCATACATCTGAGACCCTGGGAAGCCAAGCACGTCGGTCTGAACGGGTAGAAGGGTCGCGACCTCGTATATGTTGAAGGCTACTGCGTATTAGAACCGTGCCGCGTAACGTAAAGTCATACAGGACGATTCTCCCGCATCAATGACAGAGGTTACTGACCTGGATTGACCTCGAGGGCCGCGCTAAAGGCGAAATCGAAGACGTCGCAACCTGGGAGATAATCAGTGCAGTCTGTGTTGATCCCCGGGTTCTGGCAAACATCTGGCTGCTGTCCAGACGGCGGGAATGTCAGGTACTTGTCGGAATACGCGTCGAAGCCACAGGACTTTGACGCATTGACGATCTGGGCTTTTGTCGTGTCGTTGAACGGGAAGACGTTCTCCCAATACTGGACGAAATAATTGGTGGATGTGATGCCAGCGGAGCCACCAGAGACCACGGGGTCGTAGATGGTCATTCCCTTCACGTTGAAGTAGTTGGTGTCGTTCGCGTCTAGCATGTTGCTTGCGATGAATGGACAATATGCACCTGCGTAACTCTCGCCGGTCACGTAGACGCTGTAGCCTTGCATGCCGAAAGCGTCCACAAAATTCTTCCAGAAGCCCATGAACTGCTTCGCAACATCATCCTCACTCTTCGCGGTGACTGTACCCGTCGAAAACCCAGTGCCTATTGGTTGCTCTACCCAAACAACGTTGGTGAGATGATGCCAGCTCCAAGGATTCGCATATGGCTCCGATACGCCAGTCTGCCAGAGGAACGGGCCATTCTCTTGCAACAATCCACTCAAAGATGAGCATCCAGGCTGTTCGAGTCGTCAGCCCCGGGTTGAAGCATTAATGCCACTGGATAGTCGTGAACTTACACCGCCGTTGAGCCAGATGACAATCTCTTTTGGCGCATTATCCGCAGTGGTCGGGAAAAACCAGAAGAACATGGAGGAGCCATTATTAGCGTCACCAACTGGGAGGGAGCCTGCGAAAGACTGGCCCACGTCGAACTTCACATCTGGAATCGTCGTCCCATCCACAACAAATTCTAGAGATCTGGTTAGCACCAGGCAATTCTGCAGTCCATCTGAAAAGCGTGGTTGTATGGGTGTGTACTTGTAGTATTGGCATTGGAAAACGTGGAGCTTTGGGTCTGGCGCTTGATGAACGCCGGCTCCTCAGACCGGGGCTGGATCTTTGGCTTGTATCGAAGCAATGGATTAAAAGTCTCGAAGTTTGTCGCCGCCAGTACCGTCGCCGAAAGCAGACAGGCGGGAAGAGTAACGCTCAGCCTCATCGTCCAATACGTCGTAGATACACACAATCTCTACCGATTCGAGACCAGGAAAGCCAAAATGTGTTTATTCAGGGTCTGTGCCAGGCTGTTGTTTGCGCGACTGACTGGTTCGACTGTGCTGCAACACGTCAACGAGTTGGGGCACACAAGCAAGCTTGAGGGAATTGGCGTGAAGAGCACAGGGTCGTAGGAAGGTGTGTGTCGCAGAAGGATGAGTATTAAAGATTAGTGTATAAGACGACTGAGCACTGTCATTGTTTATACCTTTCACAGGCGAAACAGGCAGAAGCTGGTAGTTAGAGCTACCTAATAAGCTGTCGATTTACCTACTGGAATACAGGGATCATCTTGACCTCTCAGCCGCATCGAGCAGCTATGGACTAAAATGTTCAGTACTACGGTACTGCGTATGAGTGTGAGTGCTGTCACCCCGGGCCTCTTGGTCTATGAAACAAGCTTTGGCAGGATGATCTACATCATATCAAATGCAGGTAGGCCCTTGCTGTGTCAGTGAGCATTTAAACCGCAAACGGACATCTGTGCTATTGCCGGTCTATCGGCAAAGCAAACAACGGTTCAGACATTGCGGTAGTACCGCGATCAATAGTTGATCGATCCTGTGACGACACCCAGAGCAAGACCTGGGAGTAAACAGCGTGGAGCAGTCCAGTAAACAGTATTCGTGGTGAAGAGGGTTGCAACCCCCGGAAGATCGTAAGCCGGCCCAAAACTTTATCCTTATTTTTTCGGTTGGAGAGGGACCGCTTCCCCACCTTAGAGTGCTACGAGCGGTCCAGTGGGATGCTCAAGAAGGTGGGAGCCGGTCTAGTCCGAAAGTCTAAGTGCTTGATCTCCAGTGGAAAGCGCATTGACGACAATGTCCGAGTTACAAAAAATGTTTGAGGACCCTGTGGACATCCACCCAGATCCAGCATCTACGCAGTAAATTGAGAGGACGTCTACTGGGTGTCATGAAACTACGCGCTTGCTCCACTGTGGTGAGAGATGACGTGTATTTAGACTCACGACTAGCACTTCTCCTGCCGTTATTATGGCTGTATGCTGCTTGAGCATTGATATCTTCCTGGTCTACAGTTTGACTCCGGAGACGAGGCACGCAAGCAATACAGAGCAAACGATGGGTCATCAGTCGTACCGGCTTTGAATCCGGGAGGATTCTTGCATAGTGGTCTGCACCATCGATCCATCTCACAGTGGCCCAACCGAGCCGCGGGTTTGCATTACGACGGCCCGAGTTACTTTACCATGCCGACTGAACCCTCGGATCTTCCGAAAACTGTTGTCTTAGTTCGCTCGAAGTTCTGAGACGTCAACAATATTCGGCTTCACAGCAAGCCTTTTCTGGCCGAGCCGTCTTCCAGAGTAGGCAGACTCTCGTCCTCGTTGATGCTACCGCAACTGGAGCAATCCGCTCAGCCTCCCGCTGTGGCTCCGGCCGGAAGTATTAGAGGCCACCGCTCCGGTCTAGAGTTGATAGATATTAGGGAAGAAACTCTGACTGTAGGTAAGGTCAAGTTGACCATTGCTGAACGCAAACGCCTCCTACCAGGATGGCCTTTTCGACGACAACGTGGAGCCAACATGCGGCTGCAATCTTGGGCCAATAAACATGTAGTGTTTTCCCCCGCCGTGGAAACGTTGAGCGGGATTCCGATGAAAACTTTGCCCATCATTGGACTAACAGAAAGCTTCCGAACACTGAGCCCTGCCTATCAAATTCCTGGTTGGAGGATGTTTACCTGGATGTCTGGACAAAAGCACGAGCAGGACAACGTCGCTGTCGAAACAACCGCAGTTGTACCATTTCCGTGTTGGTGAGAGGGCCTCCGCCTTGGACCATTCAACCACGGTAAGATCTAGTTTGGTCCCGAAATCTTTGGCGTCTGTAAGGTATGCGAAGGAGGCCCTTTCGAATATAGAGATCAGCTTCGGTTGGGGAACTGGACAACTGGAGTGTTCTCCTTCGCTTCTGTGCGGTCAGTCATACGTCTCAAGCTTCGGAGAAGGTATTCTGGGTTGCAGTGCCGGCTTTCAAGGTTCAACACGATGTATGGCTTTTGTCTCAGGCAACATGACGCACAGTCATTTGATACTCTCCGTGAACTGGGGCGCACATGGGGCAACTCAACATCCTTTGAAGGCCTTAAGCCTGGTCAGCCATCAAATATACCTTCATCAGTTTGGAACAAGTGTCCCAAACTCAGATCCTCTATAGTATAGGGGTTAGTATGTGGGCTTGTCATTCGCGTTTGCAAAGTTCGCCCGAGACCTGAGTCCGCATCTCAGCAGGGCAGGTTTCTTTTTGTACTTTTGCCGTGGCATTTCGAAGAGGAGATTTGCTTGCCCCCCCCCCCCGGCAGAAGCACGCACGCACCCAGGGCCATGGTGTCCACTTCGACTTCTTTGTTTTTTACCTGTAGAATTTTCTACTGTCTTTTGTCATCCTTGGACGTGGTGGGGCTGGGATTTTGGTGTCTCTTTTGAGGACGCATATCTCGATATCTATCGATGTGATTCACGCCCAGAGATGCGACTCGTCGATTGGAGGCACCATACAGCCCTCTTCTGACCGTGACGGTCGAGTCGTCTTTCCCAACTGACAGCGAGGCGTCGCTACTTGTGTCCATGAAGTAGCAAAGTTGTTGCACCTCCTTTCCTGCTTCTCACATACTCAGTTACTGCCCGCATAGCAGATCGCCTGTATGGACAGGGCGATCCCACTTCCAAACCCGCTCCAACGATCCAATGCTCACACTTTTCTCTTCAATACACAAGCACGCCCCTATTTTCCCTCTACACGCCTCGTATTACACCGTTGGCGCAGCCACACAAACCCCAATACAATCCGCCCCGCCATTCAAGGGATCACAGTCGTCGCGCGGATCGTCGACGCACACATCGGCGGGATTGGTACACTGGAGACCTGCAAAGCCACCACACGCACTTTTGAAAAACTGTTAGCATATGTTCTCCTCCAGCATATGGTTCCTTGCCGTTTTCAGACCAAGCAACAACATTCTAGGGTCGAAGGAGGAGAGGGTTGGTGTTATCCACCGGTCGGTCGGTGGACAGCTTGTGACTGGAGGAAAGAACTAGACTCGACCTACCCATCAGGCACAGCACATCTAGGCCTGGGGTCCGCGATGCACACATTGCCAGCAGGACACTTAGCCAAGCAAGTCTCGGCGCGCGCCGTGGGTGACGAGGTAGCAAGGGTGGAGAGGAAGAGTGCGATCGCAAGGCTGAGGCTGGATGTCTTCATTGTAAGGTCGATTTGTCTCAAATTCCCTTGTCTTGTGCGATGATACTCCCTCTATGTGAGGTTCATCCTGGGCGGGGACTGTAGCACCAATTTATACCTCGCACCTCGTCCACGGTGTTTTGATTCCTCAGATTACGAAGCCTTTGTTAACAAGCTTGGGCTCCCCTCTCACAAAGTCGTTCATTCTCCTTCGACAAAGTGGCTGCTGACTGCGCTTTCAGCCGCTCTACAAGTCAGCCGTACAACGGTTTGAGGAATCAGAGTTTGTTCAACGTCGGTTGTTTTAATTACCCAAACAGCCACGCGCCTTGGCTCTTTGACTATAGTAAGCCTCGCTCTCACCAACCGTGGAAACAAGACGCCAATCGGAGCACTATAGTGGTCATAATCCCACCCGTCATGCCAGAAACAGTCACGTCAGCGGCCTTGGTGTTGTCCGACGATGTTTCGTATGCGGAGACAAACTCTAGCTGAAGTTGAATCAGCTGACTACTACTGACATATCACGGCTACGCGTCACAAATGTCGGACTAAAGTGTCACATTCACTGCTGTCCATGATGCGAACGCGAAGCCTCAGCCACCAGAATACATTCTTGTGTGTGGAAAGACGATGTCTGCGTTTAGACGTGTAGTAATAGAACCGCATTCGTAATCAAAGAAAGAAATACATTTCGAGTCCACCATACCCACATCCACTTCCGCCCAATTAACTGTCCGTAACTTCCTGGAGCTAATCTCCACTGGCCGGGTATCAAAATAAAGTTTGTGCATTCGGGTATAAGCATAAAGTAAAAAATCAACGAAAAGTCATGCTTCTGTTGTCTTTCAAATTGACTCCTCTGCATCCTGATATATCGTCGAAGTCTTCGACGGTCCTACCGGCGTAGGAGAGAGTGTTATAGTTCCGTCATCGTCGTCCGGAGTCTCCTAGACGGTGTTCACTCCACCAATAGTGCTGGTAGCAGGAGCAAAGTCAACGTTCTTGTTGCCCACGCCAGCCGAATGATTGCCGTTAGTAACGACGTTCGAACCCCCGGTCACACCAGTGGCACCAGTCCCAGTAGTGTGGGGTTTGCGAGATACCTGAGGTGCTGCCGGTAAATCTGAGCTCTCTGCAATGCATGTTAGCGTACGTCCAATTTCGCAGTTCACCTGTTCCACGTACTGCTTGCCGATCCAATGGAGAACACCGGGCTCTCCCATTTCTCGCCCTTCCTCGCAAGCTCCTTGTACTCTGTAGCCTTGGAACTGATACCTCCAGGGAGGTGGACATTCGGGAAGATGCTGTCCTCTTTTGTGACAGCAACGTTGACTTTCTTGTCTTCGACGGACTTCTTGGCCTCCTGTGCCTTCTCCTTGCCCTGAAGGTAGCGCCTCTGTAACGCCTCAGTGTAACGTTTGTAGATGTTGGAAGCATTTTCGGGATCGTTGCGAGCCTCCTCAAGTGCTCGATCGGCCTCAACCTGCACTTCCTTGAGGAAGGCATCCGCCTTGTTGAAGTTGTCCTTGATAGCTGATTCAGCGGCCTTCTGAATGGCCGGCTTCATAGCCTTGAGCGCAATAGGCTTGACCAAGTTGAAGAGAAGCTTGTGCTTGGACTGCTTGATCTTGAGTTTCATGTTGTTGAGCTGCACATCAACCTTCTCAATCTTGAAGAAATGCTGAGAATCTTTAGTTCCAGCGGTAGCCAGCTTCAATGTGAAGCCGAACCCTTCGCCGGCAAGGATGATATCAGCAACAATGGTGTCGGTGATACTAGGGAAACCCTTCTTGCGGTTGATGTAGAAAGAAACATCGCGCAAGTCCATCTGCACACCCGAGACCTTCACCTCGATGGCATGCTGCTGGCTGCCACCGAGCTTTTTGCGACCGAAGCGCATATGATTCTCGTTGTGAATCTCGAGCAGGTTTGGCATGAAGTTGTCACTTTCCAAGACAAGATTCTCGATGACAGCATCAACCTGGGGATCCGAGTACTCGATGCGAGGGACTGGGATATACGCCATGGATTCGAAGGTAGCGGGGATGATGACTTCAGTCAAGTCCTTCAACAAGTGCGGCTTGAAAGTCGGCTTGCCATTCTCGTCGTTGCCAAGGTCGAGGAACAACTTGTTCACAGACTGGGCAAATCGCTTGTTCTGGGCGTCTTCGTCGAACTGGTTGCCGAAGAATTTGATCTCGTCGAGGATACGATCTGTGTGCGTCTTGTACTTCTCTCTCAAAAGATAGTTGCCATGGTCATAGAGTCTGTTCCAATCCTGAGTTGACGCAGGCTCCAGAATGTAGCCCTGCTCTTGAAGGCATCGGCGAATATACTTATCCATGGCCTTGAACCAGTCCTTCAATTCGGGGTCTTTGTCGGCGTCAGCATAGATCTGGCTGACGGCATCCCAAAGATCGTCGCTGCTGGTGCCGTTGGCAAAACGCTCGATAAGAGTCTTGAGATCAGCTTCGGCCTGGGCCAACGAGGACCTAGCGTCCTTGACAGTGCCGGTACCACCCTGGGTGAGTGAGTTGGCATGCTTGCCATATTGTTCGGCAAGGTCCAAGAGGGTAGTAATCGCCTCGTTGTAGTCGGGGTGCGACTGGCACTCAATGATCATCTTCTTCAGTCGCCAAATGGTCTGGTCGCGACGCTCCTCGGGCATCTTCTTCCTGAGGTACTCCCGCGTCTTGGCGCGATACTCCGCAGCACGCTGTTTGGCGGCGGCTTTGGCCTCCTGTGTATCTTCAGAAGTCACGCCAGTCTTTGCCTGAGCAGACTGCTTCGCAGCGTCGACGCCAGCATTGACATCGAGTCCCCCAGGGCCGGCAGTCGAGCCAGACCCTTGTTGAGCAGCCAGCCTCGCATTCTCGGCGACATCATTGGCGTCGCTTGAGGGATCGTTGCCCTGGGCGTTGCTCTTATAAGTGCTCTGAAGTTGCTGCTTCAGATTGTCCTTGGACAAATTGGGGGCGTCGTGCCAGGTGTTGTCCTCGGCGGGACGATCAATTTGGGCCAGCTTCTCCTGATCAGGGCGGACCTTGGTGGCGGCGTTGGTAGCAGCATCACCAGCCATATCACGGAGGAGAACAGTAGCATCGCTCACTAGAATGTGTTAGCATCTTTTCCGTATGCGCCTACTGATATCACCTGTACGTACGAAGCTTGCGGAACTGGCCATTGGTGATGATCAGAGTCCCAAGGGTGCGGAGCCCCTGCAGAGCCTTGTCACCATGCTGCTTGGCCGTGTCCTTGTCGACCGGAACGCCGGGCGTGTTGACAGCCTTGGGGTCGAATTGCTGTGTTTGCCAAATGAAATCCTGAAGCAAATTGCCCTGGTTCTTGGACAAGAGCAGCTTCTTGGCCTGAGTGACTACCTCGCGAACATCGGCCACCAAAGATTTGCCCTCGGGAGACAGCTTTTCGGAAGGCTTCGAGAGCGCCCGGGTGGCAAGGAAGCTGTTCAAGGCCACATCGATTTGGTCGTTCTACAAGAACATTGTTAGTGGACCACGCTTGAGGCGCAAGGAAGATGACTCCTGCCTACCGAGGGAGCCTTGCCCTGCTGAAAGGCGCTGATGATGCCGTAGACCTGGAGCTTCCTGTTGACATCGGCCTCCTTCTGCTTCAGGTCGGTGGGTCTGTTCACCCGGGCAGACATGATGATTGAATTGCTATGGTGTAAAGTGGGAATGACAACGAGAAAGGGGTGTGGATGGGAAAAAGTCGATGCAAATGTTCCAATTGGATGGGTATCGAGTATTACTATGTTGGATTAGAAAGGGGGTATCGGGGGTATCAGGATGGGCAAGTAACAGAAGGAAGGGGAAAAAAAAACAACGGAGGTAGGCAGATTCAAATTCCAGGAGCGTCTTATAGCAGGAAGTACGCGAGGACCAAACAAGCAAGCTATTCGAGACTGCAAGACTGCGAGACTACGTCATATCGACGAACGAACACACCAACTAGCCTAGGTACCTAGCTCTAAATTCCAGCGCCTACGAATCGACTAATCTCAATCAATCACCACGATCGCGAGGGATGACGCAGGCAATTTCCCAGCCGATTTGAATGGGCCGTGAACAGTGGAAAGGGAAATCAGGGCACATTCGAACAAGTGGCATCGATACTTTGAGGACTCCAACCCATCATACTCTGGATCGAGGCGGTGATGGATACCGGTTCTGGTGGAGTACTCGGAGGGTTACATGGGTCGGAGCTTTTTTGGTTCCAATTCGCATTCTGCAAGGGCGAGCTCCCCAACCTACCTAGCTTGTAGGTACTACCTGGGGACCTAGGCATGAAGCCATTGGATCGCTCCAGCAAACGGTATGAGACAAGAGTGTATTGCGTACGGTCTGCTGCCGGGCTGCAGTGAACTAGAGCCAATGGCTGGGGAACACAAGCTGATCACTGCTGCTTGACGAAAGCAACATCAATGAACAAGGACGCAAATGAAGATGTGCTACCTCGACCCCTGCACCCCATCCGCCACTGACTGCAATACTTCCTTGAACTTCTTTTTCAGCTCTCCGCGGTCCAAGTCACCAATACAAAGCAGGTTAGCAGTCTATGACTGCGCTGGCGAAGCACGAAACTGAAAAATGATCCGGGAACTATCAGTCTCATCAATTCGGGACCAATTTCCTTTTGCCGCCTGCCCTTGATGGGGACTTCAGACATATTGATATGAGCACGGAGCGTTGGCTCCAGGTACACACGCCACACGGCACACAACACCCCCCAGACCTTGGACAAGGCGTTGTCCCGCGCATATGAGGTCATACAAAAACGTTCCATGGTCGGTTTCTCCTTGTGTAGACCTAGGTGTCAAACTATTCCTTTAGTAGGTGCGTCCAGTTCATCCGGATGGTTCCTATGACATACCACAGTATTTAGTCTCGAAATCGAGCAGAAGGGGTGCGTATGACTAAGCAAGATCGAAAACCATGCGTGTCATACCATACCTGGTGAATTTTCATTATATTACCCAGAGCCTGGAGATTTAGAATTGACTTCAGTTCCTGAATTACTTGCAATGGCTTGTAATTGCATACCAGTTAGGTACCAACAGGTAGGTACTGTATATACTTAGGTAGCCAGCCATTGGACGCCTTTGCGAACCCCCAGGACCCCTACCCGCCTACTTGTAGTAAGCCAGTAAGCTCAGGTGACAGCGTGGGTAAAGCGCGAGGCAAACACCAGGCAACAGTCAGCAATGTGCCCACGCGAAGGTCGTGCACGCGTATTCGATTGCTTAACTGCTGCCTTTCACTCTGCCATCCTCATCTCCTCCTCTACACGCCCGGTAGATGATGTTCGTCACCCTCCTGTACTGATCCATCTGTGAGGAATCATCACTCATGATAGTGTCGAGGCATCCTGCACCATGGCTTCCAGTACTGTGAAGAGACCACCACGGTCGCCGAGTGCGTCTGCCAAAGATGAGGATACCATCATGTACGCCAACGGCGCCCAGACTCTCGATGAACTCACTGAACAGTATCCCAACCGGCCGCGCAACCACTCCCTGACTCTACCCTTTTACGACCTCATCACCGGCCTTTTCAACCCCCTTACCAAGCCCATCCCAGCCAGTGCTGCCGCCAAGGCTCGCCGTGCTGCGTCCAATATTTCGCCTACCGAGCAACGCCGCATCATCATTGAGCGCTTCTTTTCGAAATGGCGTAACGAAGTTGGTGACGACATTTACCCGGCAATGCGGCTCATTCTGCCGGACAAAGACCGCGAGCGTGGCGTGTACGGCCTCAAGGAGCAGACAATCGCACATATCCTCATCAACCTCATGGGCATATCCCCAAGGTCAGTTGATGGCTTGAGTCTCGTCAACTGGAAGACCCCCGGCAAATCATCCAGCAGTTCTGGCGACTTTGCTGTCCGTTGCTTCGAGGCCCTTGAAAAACGCCCTCTCAAGACCACCCCTGGCGAGATGCGCATCGGCCGAGTAAACCAACTCTTGGATCAGCTGGCTGCTGCTCATGGCGAAAAGGAACAGATACCCATCTTCCGTGAATTCTATAACCATATGAATCCCGAGGAAATGCAATGGCTCATCCGCATGGTGCTGAAACAGATGAAGATTGGCGCCACCGAGAGGACCCTGTTGGACCGCTGGCATAAAGATGGATCAAAGCTATTCAACGTCTCTTCAAGTCTGAGGCACGTTTGCTGGGAGCTATGGAGCGAAAAAATCCAGCTCGATGGCGACAAGATTAATCTCTGCCTCATGCAATGCTTTCAACCCCAGCTTGCTGGCTACTCCATGGTGACCTCTTTTGATAGGATGGTGGAGAAGCTTGGCCTGCCTGACGATGATCCACAGTTTTTAATCGAGGAAAAGCTTGATGGTGAGCGGATGCAGCTGCACATCATGCTCGATCAAGACTCCCCTGGTGGGTACAAGATGGGATGGTGGTCCCGCAAAGGCAAGGCATATACATATCTCTATGGCGACTCATTTGAGGATAACGGCTCGGCTTTGTCCAAATTTCTGACTGGGGTATTCAACGATGGAGTACTGAGCTGCATACTTGACGGAGAAATGGTTGCTTGGGATCCTACTATGGAAAAGATGCTGGCCTTTGGCACACTCAAGACTGCTGCCCGTAACACGCAGAAAAACCCTGAAGACCAGCAAGGTTGGAGGCCTCTTTACCGAGTCTTTGACTGTCTGCATATCAATGGTAATGACCTGACAAAGAACAGCCTCTTGGCCCGCCGCAAGGCTCTAAAAAAGATCGTCTCCAAGGAAGTTCCAGGACGATTCGAGATTCATCCGTACAAGCTTACCAAATCCCCTGGCGATATCGAGCCGATGCTGCGGGAGATTGTCGAGAACTCATCCGAAGGTCTTGTTATCAAGGACCCGCACTCGACCTACCGGTTGAACGAGCGAAATACGAAATGGATCAAGGTCAAACCCGAATATATGACCGAGTTTGGTGAGAACCTCGATTGCATTATCATTGGTGGCTACTACGGCTCCGGTCGGCGAGGCAACATGATTTCGAGCTTCCTGTGTGGTTTGAAGGCGCGCCAGGCTGATGTCGATGCCGGGCTGGCTGGACCAGAGACATGCTACAGTTTCTTTAAAGTCGGAGGTGGTCTCACCGCTCAAGACTATTCAGACATAAAGCATCGCACAGAAGGTAAATGGATGCCTTGGAATCCCAAATCCGCTAGCAAGGTCGTGGAGCTGGCAGGCGGCGACAGGTATTACGAGCGACCAGACGTCTGGATTCATCCTAAAGACTCACTTGTTATTGAGGTCAAGGCAGCAAGTGCTGAAAAGACTACCAGCTTCAGGGTTGGCCAGACCTTACGATTCCCGCGGTTTCGAAGGATACGAGGTGACAAATCTTGGGATAGCGGAGCTCTTGATATGGACGGCTGGGAAGAAGTCCAGAGTAGGGCCGACGAAGAGGTCAGAACAAAGAAAGACATGGAGATCGAAAGCAAGCGCCGGAAGACCAAGCGCCAAAAAACGGAACTCGCTATAGCCGGGGATGCGGATTTCAAGGACGTGATTGAAAGGATATCCAAGCTATTCCAGGGCATGGCATTCTACGTCCCTAGTGCATCAGCGAACCCGAAGAAAACTAAGCAGGAGTTGGAGAATCTCATTAGAGAACATGGTGGCACGATTGTGCAGCAGCCGGCTAGGGTTCGAAATGGAGACGTCGTTGCTCTTGCCGATAGACAGACTGCGCGTACTATCCCCCTCATGAATTTTGAGGGGATCAACATCATCACACCCAAATGGATTTTCGACGCCATCAACAGTAAATACCTCTTGCCGTTCGAAAAGGACCATCTCTTTTTTGCTACAGACGACATGGTGGCCCTTGCTGAGCAGAACACGGACCCATATGGCGATAGCTACTATCGTGATGTGGACGTGGAGGAGTTGAGGGCGATATTCGATGGCATGAGAGAAGACCATCGCCGACACGCCTCTGGCGCGGCTAGCTTTGATACAGGAGCCTTCTACGACCAGCTCGAGGCATCTGGCCACGAGCTCCCGCGTTCACGCAGCTATGTGTTCCGCAAGTGTCGCATCTATATTGCCCCGGTAGAGGGCGTGTCCGATCTGACGGTGGCTAGGCTTTCGGGTTATATCGGCTTCGGCAACGGACAAGTGGCTGAGGATCTTGACGACGAGGTTACGCATGTTGTCATCGTGAGCCGGGGCGACAAGGCTGGTGAGAGGAAGCTTGCTGCAGAAATTCGGAAGCAAATTAGCAAGCGAGAGAGACTGAAGATTCCACGAATCGTGTCGGAACAATGGGTCGATGATTGCTGGACAGAAGAGACGCGCGTCAGTGAAGAGGACTACGCGCCCATTTGAGTTCTGGCTGATGAGCACGCGCTTTTAGCATTCCATTCTATGATACCCCAACACGTGATGATCAGTGTTCGTGTTGCGAATTATCCTTGGTCAGTGGTTTTCTTTCATTGCTAGGCTAAGAGGTAATGTGATCATGCAGTCCCTTTTCAGGCATGAGCATACATGCCTCCTGGTAGCCCATGGGTCACATTGTGCTTGTTGGCGGGACTGTCGGTTCAAGATTCGGTCGGGGTGGAGGGGGAAACGCTCAATTGATCTCGCATGCACCGGAACAGATTTTCTTTGAACATTACGCCGGCCCAACGCTATACTGAGTGTACCTGTCTAACATACTCCAACATTTGAGTGCATACTCTAAGGGGAAATCGTCCTCAGAAAGATGCTGTTTCTCCTCCAGCAACTTTTTTGCTTTTTGACCTTTTTTGTCCACACCCCCTCCCTTTCCACTTGAACAATCATTTTCCGATAGTCAAGAACAACCGATCTCCCACGTCGCCGAGCCCGGGCTTCAACATGCCCTCCTTTGTCAACTCACTGTCCACGGCCGAGAGCCAGAGTTCCACACCCTCGGGCCACTCGGCCGCCGCCCTCTGGACACCGGGTTCAGCCCCCAACACGCTGAGCACGAGGATGCGCTGGGCGCCCCATTCGCGGAGGGTCTGAATTGCTGCCGCGCAGGTACCGCCGGCTGGAAGGGGTACATTTGTTAGTACTCTTGCCAAGATAAATCTTGTTTTCATTAAACGGGAGACATCCAACCCGCACGGCGTTCCAAAGCCATCGCCCGGGTAGGGGGAGGCAAGAAGGGAGGGTGGAGGAAGAAAAAACAAAGGGGGGGGTGATCCAAGCAACATACTGGCGATTACAGGGTCGAGGATGATAGCGAGGGACGGGGTCGGTGAGGAGGACGAGGTGATGTGCTCGGGAAGATTGTTGTAGTACTCGACAGGCTCGAGGCTTACGGGCTCGCGGTAGAGCCCGAGGTGGTGAACTGGGACGGGCGACGGGAGAATTGTTTGGATTGCTACTCTTAATTAGCATTGCCAACCCACCCAAAAATATGTTGTCTGCTTTCCCAAAGACAGAGAAAGGAACAGAAGCGGCTGGGGTTTTTTTTTTGTTCCAACGTACCCTCAACCATGCCCAACCCAGATCTCAGAATCGGCACAAGCGAGACAGTCTCGGGCGCTATAGTCGTCGTTTCGTACTCGAAGCCTAGGGGCGTTTTATCCTACATAACAGACACAAGCCGTCATTATGTCAGCCTCTCTGTTTTCTTGCGCTGCCCCCGGCCCCCTTTGGAAAGAAGCTTGGATGTGCAGGGAAAAACCGCACCTTTGGGCCCGGCACAGCAGACAGTGCGGTGGCCAGCGCCTCGCAGCCCACGATTAGTGAGATCTCATGGACCAGCGCCTTGACCTCCTTCGCACTCGTAGTACTCGAGCGCAGCTGGCTCAGTTTGGAGACCAGGCATGGGTGTTTGGAGACGTGAACGTTGGCTGGGAGGGTCATGATTGGGAGCTTTGGCGGATGTGGCTGGGCGAGGGAGGGGTTACTACTGCGTGTTTGTTTTCGAACAATGATGTGTATGTATAAGTTTAGGATTCCAGGTTGGCTATGTAGTCCAATTGTCCGGGAAGATAAAGTAAGGGAAAACAGTGACAGATCATGCAAGACAAACCTTTGTCAAAGACTGGTATGCACATTAGGGAGCTGATGTGGGAGTTGGTTGCCGGAAGGAGGAGGGGCAGGTCCGATAAGGCGAGTGCGCCCAGCGATAAAGGGCCGCGGCGGCAGCAGCAATAGTGGAGCACTCCCAGGGATCAGCCTCGTGTCAAAGAGGGCTGCTCCCCGGGCCCAAATGCAGCGGCATGCAAGCTTGCATGCGTGGATCCCTAGAAAACGTACCTGTTATGATATGTCTGTCGCAAGAGAGCTAATAGCACTTTGAGAACGGCAGTGTGAATTCAAGCCAATTTCTGGGAAGGAAGAAAAAGAAAAAGGGTTAAGTATTGGCTACGGTAAATGCAATGCAATGCAAGAGCAAATCTGCTTGCTGAAAGTCAGCAGTCTATTACTCCCCCGTGCACGAGTTGCCTCTCACTCACTTAGGCGTCAACTCCGCGCGAGAAATTGCCCACAGTCTCTCCCGAGTCAAGCTGTCCTAGTCTCCACGAACCAGACAAATGCGTCATCCACCAAGAGGGCCTCACTGGTGCTTCTTCAACCCCTTGGCCATCTTTTCCCGCTCCTGCCATGTCTGCCGAGCCTCATCCACCATCTCTCCAAATTCGCGATTAACATCACTCGATAGTCCAGGACCAACAATCGGCTCGCTATCCCTGCTGCCACCTGACGCCAGACTCTCGGTGCTTGCCGACCGTTTGATGGCAACACCAGCCTTCTGGCTCCGCTCCTCGATCTTCTTCTTCATGAAAGCTTTGGCAGGGCTCGCAAAGAACGCCGATGACAGCACCACACCCACCACGCAGTAGAAATAGACCCTCGCCCATACTTTGACGCTGTCTGAGAAGCCCAGCACAAGGAAAGGCGTCGTCGCGAAGGAGAAGGCGGTCTGAGTAACCAGAAAGGAAAAAATGTCGTAGTAAACCTTCTGAGGTGTTGGCTTCTGGGTAGTCGGGTCGATGAAGAATGGGCGGAAATACCGGCGGAAATCTAGCTCGAATATTAGCATTCTGTCCTTATCACGAGACTATGTGATTGGCAAACTTACTCTTGGCTACCGTCTGGATGAAACTAGCCAGTACAAACGAGAGATAGTACCCAGGGTAGAACCCGTGCCAGATCGCACTGGTCGTGAATGTCGCTAGACTCGCTCGGAACCCGGGCTTCTTTCCCATAGGCGTCACCCTCAGATAAACGTAGTTCCGCAACCAAACATTCGTCTTGATGTTCCAGTTGCCCAAGTACGCGCGCGTGTTCTGCGCCAACTCCACACCCAGCGGTCTGATATTTGTGACACGATCCCACGCAATCTTGCCCGTGACAGGGTCCACGCCATTATACCCAATGCCCGACAAGATACACGCGCCCTCGGTCATGGACCACACACCGTAGTACTTCATACGCGCGACAAAGTTGGTGAGGTACATCAGCCAAACGCGCTTGAGCAGGCCGTGGTCCATGTAGCTGTCGCTCACCAGCAGGTTGGGGTTGTATGAGCTGCTGCACACCAAGAACGAAAGGATCCATATCAGGCCCTGGGCTAACTTCCACAGCGCTGGGGTGGCGCTGCGCGGGATGCGGCGCTTCTTGCGCGTGGGCGGCTTCTTGGACGCGTCGACGGTCGAGGGCACATCGAACATGCTCGTGTCCAGCCAGCGGCGGTACTCGGCGAAGTCCATGGCTGGTCCAGCCAGCAGTGCCGGGAAGAAGAACACCCAGCCTGCGTAGTCCAAAAAGCCCGGTAGGTCAGTCAAGACCCTATCTTTTTGAAAATCGGAGAGCTGGTCATCCGACAATGTTCCGTCGGCGACGTTCCAGCAGAACGCCGAAAGCTTCATGACAAGGACCATCTGTGCGCCGGTAATATCCACCGCCGCGGGATTGTTGGCAAATTGGCGCTCGAGCTGGTTCAAGCTCAGGTGGGCGATCAGGAAGACGAAGCCGACCCATGGCATGTAGGGGCTGCGGCGGCCAAAGTATGCGATGGCGTAGCTGCCGCCCGCGGCGATGATGATGGTTCGGAGACCGCCCCATAGGTCGAAGAGGCCAACGAGAAAGAATATGCCAACTCTTTGTGAAAATTGCGGATTAGCAACCAGCTCCCAGTCTCGTCATATGCCCGTTGCGCAGCTTAGGGAGTGTTGTTTTTACCTACCCTGCGATGAAGAGATTCTTGGCCGCGGGCTTCGAGTCAGGTATGCGCTTGAGTACAGCTGCTAGTGGATAGGATATGAGGATCGAGAAAATCAGTTTTACTATGGGTATGTGCTGGTTGTCAGTCTTATGCAACAAGGTCGAAGATCGGCAGGGTGGGTGGTAGATCTTACGCTCATCCGGTCCGGTTCCAATGTAGTCTGCCACCCATACGAAGGCTGTTCAAGCACTGCGTCAGTGATACGCTCGCTTTGCCCTTCTTTTTTCTTTCACGGATCAACACAGCAGCAGACTTACGGGCGTGTAAGAAATGCAACATCTCGGAATGGGCGGGAGGCGGTTCACTCGGAAGGGATTGGGAAATTCGTTGCACGCGGTAGTTTGTCAGTCCATCCCTCCGAAACAATACGACAGAAAGAATTCAGATTTGCAAGCTCCGCAAATAGAAGAAGGACAAGGCTAGAAAGACTATTCAAATGATTGACACTCTGCAAGATAATCTAAGAGGTCAGGACAGAGGGAAGCTGCCCGGTTGGGACAGAATGTTGGGTGTTGAGAGGACCTGTGCAACATGACTTGGCATCCTGACAAGAGTCCCTTCTTTTTTTTGCGGAGCTCCAGCTTGTGGAATTTGGACATGCCAAGACCTGATGTCATCACCCGAGGGTTGCTTCTGTACTACTCCATAGATCCATTTTGACATGTGCTCGTGGCAACCAATGAGACGTGTCTGGACGATGTGAGGTGTCCCGTCTTGGGACTGCATTTCCTGGTCATATGCGCGAATGATACAACCCACGTGGATTTGATACCTGAACTTCATCCTACCTAATACTTGACCTACTCAAAACCTCTGAGCCTTTTGATTGATTTGTACAGCCGTCACCTGGTTTCCTCCTCAAAAAAAAGGTGGCACTATTGGCACATTGATGTCTCTCAGGTTGATTGATTCTACTCATTGCTGGCTCCAAGGTCCGAGCCACCCAGAGAAAATTACTACTGGAAATGGCTGTTGTAATTTCCCATCTCCATGGTCACCCACAGGATGAGCTCAGTCCTACTCAGCCTGTACTCCAGCTCCCCTCATATGGCCCATAGTCCTGTTATGTAAACGCCATTTGATGTAAAGACTTCCATTCCAATGCACATGTGCTCCTCCTCAATCAGTCATTATAATAAACATACACATAAGCCAGGGAATTGCGGCCTGCTCTATCCTATCGAGACGTAAAATTGCGTGTAAGAATCAAATGAGCCAAGAGCACATGTGCACCGGAGCGCACCCCTTTCGCCGGTTACCATCATTCATCTCGAGGTCTAGGCCCTGCGGAACATGGCGTCCGTGGTTGTATACACGCTCAAGCCTTCCATAAACTCCTCACATGAGCCGCCATCACCTCGTATACTTCCAATATAGCATTCTATGCATTCTATGCATTCGCAGCATCCTTGCTGCTCTGTGAGCTGGCGCTCATCACAATATTCTGCGTCGGCAGCGACATCTTGCTTTGCGCCGTCGACCTTATTTTGGCGTACGCGTACACGATCCCGCTGACGAAGCCGAGGAAGATGGCCGTCACACTGCCGACGGTTACGGGTGCCGCAAAGAAGATGAGTCCCGAGATGGCGATGGGCAACTTGTTGAGGGCGCCGACCATGGAGTACGTGGTCGACGACGTCACGCGGATGCACCAGGCGGAGCAGTACGAGATGAAGATGGCGGCGAGACCAGAGTAGATCATGCCCACAATCAGGGAGTTGCGCGTCTCCATGGGGAAATTCTTGGCAAGGTTCACGGAGCTCCAGTCTTCGAAGATCAGTGAGGCGACAATAAGCGTAGGAATCGTGAGGAGGTTGTTGTAGAACATGGCTGCCACAAAGTCAGTCTTTTGTGCATGCAAACTTTTTGTTTTACCTTTTGAAGAAACTCACAGTCCCAGTCCTTAAAGTTCATCTTCTTGATAACCTTGCGCATAGTCAAGACATAGGACGCCGTGCAAAAGACGTTCATGCCCATCCACGCATAGCCAGCATTCAGCGTCGACACGCTAACATTCGCATCGTGGTGACCCTCGAGCGCAGCCTGAACATCAGCCCATGCTGCAATGACGGAGCTGAGCACCATCAGGCCGAAGGACAGAAGGGCCATGGGGGTGACCTCGCCGCCAAACCAAAGGACCTCGCCGTATGCAATGACAATGATGGTCAAGTTCTTGAAGATCGTGTAGACGGGGACGGAGAGGAATTGGAGGGACTTGGTGCTCGTGTAGATCATGCCGACGAGGAGAACGGAGATCGGATACCCTAGACGCCGTCAATGATTTTGTCTTGGAACCATGGGCCTGGTTTCGCATAACGTACATTTCTTGGCCTTGTCCGTGTCGAAGGGAGCAAGACCCGTAATCAAGCCCATCTTCTTCGATACCAGAATCGCAGTGATGCAGACGATAGACTAGAGCAGAGAATTGATTAGCGCATGAACCGTTCCTCCCTCCTTGGGGACCGATATGGGATGGGAGAGGCGGGCGGCGCGCTCCATACCTGCACAGCAAGATAGAACAGGTTCAGGTTCCAGTCCTTGCCCGACACACAGTACTTGTTGACTACGGTCATGGAGATGGACGAGAAGCAGTACGCCAGGATGGATATTCCGGGGCTGTTCTGCGCCTTAGCGAGCTTGTCGACGAGGCCGGATGTGTGGGCCACCCTGTGCGACGGGGTCCTGGCGAGGAAAGGGTCCTTCTCGAGATCCTCCTGCTCAGGCATTCGGACCGTGAAGTCATCGCTTTTCTTGTCGGAGGCCATGGTCGCTGCAGTCTCTTTTTTTCTCCTGTCCGTACTAGGCGCACGTGTCTAAGCGAGTGTCGGTGGGTTGAGGATGGTTGTCCAGGTCAGGTGGGAATCAGGGGCTGGCTCGAGTGAACGAACGAACGTCCAGGCTGGCCGTTGTAAGGACAAGGTCTTGTCGGCTGAGTGGCTTTTCCGATTGCTGTGGGAGAAGCAACTTGATGGTCAGGACAGTGCAAGCGAGGTGGCTGGCAGCGTGTTGACCTTGTTGGCAGCTTTGTCGAAAGGGGTTCAACACACTGGAGGAGAGCAAGTGAAATGTGCCAGCCTCGTACACTTTTCTCAAGTGGCCAAGACGCGTCAGGTTGAGGATTAAAAGCGGACAGATTCCTCTCTTAGACCGTTTGGGGGTGTTGTCCTATCAAAATGCAGAGCCATGCCCCCGGATTTGCACGCCGAG
The DNA here is from genome assembly GCA_027946555.1 of Gnomoniopsis sp. IMI 355080. Lineage (NCBI taxonomy): Eukaryota > Fungi > Ascomycota > Sordariomycetes > Diaporthales > Gnomoniaceae > Gnomoniopsis > Gnomoniopsis sp. IMI 355080. The sequence continues at coordinate 50,873 of JAPEVC010000180.1, read as the reverse complement.
TGCCGCTATCTTTGGAAACGGCCTGCATTCTCCCTTTATCCCTTAAATTGCACAACATCCATGCCTTATATGGTCCACCAGTCACCATAGTACTTCTACCTAGAGAGTATCATGAAAACCCTATACCTTGTTCAATTGATGAGAACAAACTAGTAGAGCCGCCACCTACCTACTGGCTCCTTAATTGAGTAATTACGTGCTGTGGATTATAAGTAGCACTTGTACGAGGCGTCTTAATCCGACATTTTGGAAACACTTGGTTAGTGCTCTGCCTTGCGTGTTGAGTATCCCCTCTACCAGAAGCATTCCACATTCTCGGCCGCTCCCCTCCCCAATGTTGAGAAAGAAGTGGAACAGTTTGCACGGCCTTTCGCCTTATCCCATATTTTGGCGCTCAGGCCAATTCGATTCTAAAGATACTATCCTCGAGAAGATGCTTTTTTATTATGCATTTGAGCATACCTATCTTCCTGGTTGCAGGGCGTACCAGAGAACCTGGGGTTCGTTCCAACACAATGTCTATTCCATTCGCGTCCAGATATACTAGCGAGTATAATTTTGGCTCGGGAGGCGGTCCGAAGAAGAATCCAGGGATCCAAGTTCTCCAGTGAAGCCCTCAGTCTGGAAGCAAGAGGGCCTTCAAAATCTATGTTCTGATTGTATATCTGGTTGCGTGCATCATTGGATGCCTTTCGTCTTCATTTCTATCCTAGCGAGCTCCTCTATGATTGAGTCCCGGACACGAGGTCGAGATCATGTCGAAAACACCTTGCGCATGAGGACTTTCCCGCGGGCGCTGTTGCCTTTTGGCTTCGCGGCATTGCGAGGAAGCCTGTCCAGCCTCTGTCGTGTTCAGGAACAAGTGGCTCCTCCACTTGTAACATCTTAACGCCATCTTGTGTTGGTATAGTAGTAGTCATATCCTGGGCGGCAGTGGTAACAGGTTTATCTCGTCCGGACAAGTATAGCTCCTCCTCGTCTTGCTGGGCGCTGGGCAGCGACGAGTGTAACCGCACATCCAATCACTCTGTTCAATCGCACCAGCCGCGCAGCCCTCCTAGTCGCAAGCTGCCATAATCGTGTCGCCTTGTTCAGGAGCATCCCCATCTGCATCTCCCGGGAAGCCGTCCTCCTTTGGCTCTTCCTTCACAGGTGGCGTCTTCTCCTTCTTCTCCTCGATGCTACCTTCCTCGCCAGGTGGCACAGGAAAGTTCAAGTGCTTCCAGTCCTCGAGCTCCTCAGTCACGCTCCTCAGCCTGTCCCGAATGCTCTCGATCGCGTAACTACCCAGCAAAAGCCTCAACGGCGGGTATGAGCAATGGCCCAGCTGCCAGACCAATTCCGCACACTTTACCGCGCTTGTAGGCTGTTGGTCGCCCAGCCATGTTACCATCCTTTTGGCGTGTAAGGCCGGTGATGTCTCATGGCTGTACGCCTCGCTGGCGGGTTTGATCAGAAAATGCCCCCAGGTAGGAAGCGGGTTCGAGCCGGAATCCATCGGCTCGTCGCGGCGCACTAGACCAGGCTCTACGAGCGTAGCTTTGAGATTAAACGCATCGATCTCATATAACATAGCCTCGATTAGCCCTTCCACTGCATACTTTGTCGCACAATATGGCCCCAGACCAGGCACGCCCAGCGCGCCGCTCGTCGAACTGAAAATCAAGTAGCGGCCGCTCTCGCGCTGGCGAAAATAAGGCAATGCGCCCTGGATGATATGCAGCGTGCCCATGAAATTGGTCTCGAACTGATCGCGGATCTCGTGCTCGTCCTGGTCCTCGCACGCGCCGATGACGCCATAGCCAGAGCAGTTGGCGACAATGTCATACCTGCCAAAACGCGCCAGTGTGCGCTCGAAAACACGTAGGACGCTGTCGCGAGCGCGCACGTCGCAGGCCGTGTGCAGGCAGTTTGGGTGCTGGGGCAGTTCGGGTGGCAGCGGAGCCTCGAAGCTCCGGCCAACGCTGGTTACCAGGTCGCCGTGGGAGAGGGCGGATTTGACAAGCGAACGGCCAATGTGGCCGGTGCCGCCAAAGACCTGGGTATTGTTAATTCAAGGTGGGGCGGTGGATTTATTAGAGGTAGAGGGGGGAAGTGGCGCTTACAATCCAGACGTGCTGCACAGTTGGACTGCCTGGCTGTGGTGGTTCACAGCTTGCAGGTAGTCGTAGTTGTTTCGCCTGCTCAGAGGAGAGATCTAGGGCGGGGGGCCGCAAGTCCATGTTGGTGTTGATTGAAAATGCGCAAGAACACTGGGTGCTCCGTCAAGTGTCGTCCTCTGAATGAATTGATTCATACGGCCGTTTCTACAGTATCGAATATTACTATAAAGGTGCTGGTGGTGCTTTTCCGACCTTGGCTCAGGCGGCCAGTCGTGGATCCGAAAAAAACGTTGAAACCTGGTAACGTGTTCATGGTCCGGAACGAAGCATTGAGACGGCCCTGAGAAGATCAGGCATGGTTCTCGGGAAGACCAGAATGAAGCGGGCAAAGATCCTGTTCATGCGCACGCGTCTGACATGGTGACATAGCTGGCCATGGCGTTGACACCTGCAAGGCGGTGATGTAACTGAGCTGTGAAATTAGCAAAAGGTACAGTGCAACATTGAAACCCACCGCTGAAGGAACGGATCGGCATTTCGAGGCTGCAACATGCCTACCTGGGAGGACTAGCCTTACGCCTCACTACTTCCCACCCAAAGCAGTGCGCAGTGCTCAATAGCCTAAATCCCGTTTTGGCAACAGGCTCCCCGCATCTTGTCTTGACCTGACGGCCTCATTACTCGGCACCTGCAGGGCGCGGGGCACTTGGTATAGCTCAAGACTCGTCGCCTGGTCGCCCACGATCATACCTAGGTAAGCAATAAAGTATTAAGTTACACGCACATCGCAAAAACATGTGAAGTGATTCTAAAAGCAATCTTTTGCGTAGAGCCGCCAAGCCACGCAGCCCTAAAGTATCAGCTATCAAATCGGACCCTTGGATTCGAACAGTTCGAACCCCACCCTTGCCGACGTCACATTTCTACGTGAGCACGCCAGACAAAATACGTTCCCCAAAGTGACCAATCGAGGGGCAGGCTTTAGGCACATACATACTACTAATACGACCAACCGACGCCGGCGACATTTGTGAGGCGGATTATCTGGAAACTTTTGTTTAAACTTTTCTCGCTATTCCAACTCACCATTTCAGCGACCACTACCAACCTCCGTGCGGACTGATTAACGACTTACGCTGCGTTCCTAATTTCCATCGTCTTTTCTAGGCCAGCTCAAGTTTGGAAAACAAAAAAATCCCATCTAGGATAATGAAAGCCTACCTCTATGACAACGCCCCCGGCGACCAACGCCTCCCTCACCATTCGGGCACAGCCATCAGCCCCTCCGCCCTGGAGAAGCTGGGTGTGCTCTACCACCACATGCCTGCGGTGTCGCTCGTCGACGCTCTCGCCGCCGAGCGCGGCTACAAGAATCGCGACGAGATCAAAGTTAGCCCGCAGACCATGGGTGACGCCTATGAGACCAAGGTGAAGAGCTTCTTCGCCGAGCACCTGCACGAGGACGAGGAGATCCGCTACATCCGGGACGGCAAGGGCTACTTTGACGTGCGTAACGAGGGGGACGAGTGGGTGCGCATCGAGTTGGAAAAGGATGATTTGATTATCCTGCCGCCGGGTATCTATCATCGGTTTACCACGGATGAAACGAACGTGAGTTATTTTTATTGTCTTTGAGGATCAGGGTGAGGATTTCTGGTTAACATTATGTAGTACATTCACGCCATGAGGCTCTTCAAGGACGAGCCCAAGTGGACACCGCTCAACAGGAGCGGTGACTTGGATAGCAACCCGCTCAGGAAGGAATATGTTTCTCAATACTTGAGCTGAGTTGAAGCGCACTTGGCGGGCATTTGACTATGTTAACACCAGGAAAAGCAAGAACGCGAAAATGGTCACTGATATAAGCAAGATTGTTTGGACATGATTGAACAATTTTGGAATGGCGTTTCACTCTAGCAATATTCCATGTAGACTGCTTCACCGCGCTCATTCGAGATACCACCTGATGATGAGAAATCAATCAAATTGTACATTTTGAATAGATGAGATTTTTGAATATGGAAATACGCTGTAGCAAGCATTTCTATTCGGCCCGATGAGGACCAATCTTGCGTCGACGCTTGAGCAAAGAAATGCAGATGCCTTACGTCAAGAAAACAGCCCATGATATCCATCTTGTCCCAGCCTTCCAACGCCAGGTCGTTCTTGGTGCTTTTGCGAGCGATCCTTTCCCAACAAACGAAATGCCCATTCATAACGCCACCAAGATGAGAACAGCTTGTCCGAAGACAAGTCAGAAATTGTGAAATCGACCTAGCAGAAACAGTTCGACTGATCATCGTACCTCTGGCGCCACTTCAGCACCCGCAACCGCGATCTCGTGGTTGATGCCATTCGCATCCGAATCCTCCCTCCTGCCTTCGAATAACCTTCTCCAGAACATTGGGGGGTCCAAAGGCCTCGAGCCACCATGAAGTGGAGGGTAGACGTCCGAGAAAAAGTACCAAATGTGCCCAATGACCACGCCCATAATTTCGTCCTTGGGAACAGTACCGTGCAGTATGAGAGTGAATCCCATCAGGACCCACGGCAGGTACGGCGCCGTAAACACGAGAAGTCCCAGGAAGGACAAGCGCGTGTCTGGGTTGCGGCGCGACCAGATGTAGACAAAGGTCGAAGAGAGTGGGTGGCCCAAAAAGGGCATCGAAACGAGTGGTGACAGGCAAATTAGACTAGCCGTAGCATAGAGAAGCAGCCATGAGAAATGCGCTGGCGACCGGCCGGAGGATTCTTCGAGGAGGCGCGAGTATCGTTGCAGGAAGTAGACGTGAAAGAGAAGGTCGAGGGATAGGGGACCAAAGTAGAGAAAGGTCGTTAAGAGGCGCCAGTACTATCGAGCCGCAGCAGAAGTCAGCATAATTATCAACGTCGGCAATGTGGTTCGTACACGGCCAGCATTGGGGGATTGGTCTTACCTGTCCATTCTCAAATACTGCGCGATAGCTGTAGAACAGCTGGAAGGCGCTGACGACCTTACACTGCACCAAGGTGCTTGTGAGGACAGTCGCGGTGGTCCATAACCGCGTGCAAACGGGCATTTCCCAGAACCAGTCCTCCAGCGGAAAGCGGCCGCCTTCTCCCATCATTCCGTCCATGACTGTTGTCCGGCGATGGTGGACAATGTGTGACTTGTTGTTGTTGCAGCGACAAGACCGATAGAGGAGGGAGTTGCGCGGATGGATGGTGGGGGCTCTCTCGGGAAGGAGGTGCGTGCGTTCAAGTTGTCGGAAGGGGTGAGTTGAGCGGATGATCACGTCGGCTGATTCGGGAGGAAGTGTTGCGATTGGATTACTCAGAAGAAAGATTGGAAACGAAAGCAACAGGACATCGATGAGGAGAGGAGAAGGAATTCGTATCGTCGTTTCTAGGAATCTAGGACAAAGAGGGGAAAGACAGTGGCGTGTGTGAGGGTGATGGAATGGAAATGTTGTTGAAGTGTCCTCTTAATCAGTGATAAACTTCGGGATGACGAACGCCCCCTGGAATGAGTTGCCGTTTTTAGTCGGTGATGACTAGCCGACCAAACTGCCAAACCAGCGCACCCGCGCGCCCCTCCAACCCCAACCCCAGGCTGTACCACTATACCACTTATGCCCTCGACATTAATAATTAAGTGTCTGAGTATCTGGCGATAGACGATGGGTCTTGAACTTTGCACTATTGCTGGACTAAATGCAATTTCGACCAATGTCTTCGGGCTTTGTGTTGCAATCCGGCTTCAACAGGCCAAACTTTGGTATAGGCGCCGATAGTGGTTCGTGTTCGCCGCCGTCTTCAGCACTGCCTTCAGTCGGATCCCGCCACAAGTGGTCACCGCAAATGACAGTACACATCTCCTGTAGAGATTTCTTGTAGATATTCAAATGCACTCTGTATAGGCTTAACATCTATCTGATCGTGCTTCAGGTCGGTTTTGGGAGCTCTACGAGACTTGCGTAGAATATTTCAAACCGCCGCCATCGTCTTGGATTCTGGGATTCAATCACGCCTCTGGAGGACGAGATGAAAAGAATATGAAACCAGGGAATAATTCCCCCAGAAAGCAAGGCCGTAATATTAGTTTCCTGCAAGCTTTCAGTGCCCGGTATATATGAATAGCCTTCTTTTAGCGTTTGCTGGCGATTCCCCGATTTCAAACTACATAGTAGTTTTTGTGTAATCCACCAGCACGCGCCACAATATCGTACCTTTAGCCGCATCACCCCACGCGAGGGAGGAACCAGTCGCGAAAAGCCGCGTTTGGCAGGGGCCCCTGGACGCGCGCCGAACCACTTTAGCTTTTCCTTAATCCCAACCACTTCACTTTCATCGACTTCTTTATTCCAACCCCCCTCCTCCCCTCCGACCAATTGACTACCATAGTACAACTCCCTGCACTTCTTCGCATATTCTGATCCTCATCCGCATGCCGTTTTAGCATCGGATCATCCCATAACCTATCCCCGACCTCCCAAACTTCCTCCCCCTTGCGCCCAGCCCAGGCAGCCTGCTTTGCGCAGCTGCTTGAAGAGTCCTCGACGAGCTGCCAAGGCCCTGCGCCCACAACACACGACTTGAGCGTTCGTATCCAACCATAATGCCTCCGAAAGCTGTAGGGCGAGGAGGCGCAAAAGGAACTCCCAAAGGGAAGGCAGCAAGGGGTAGTGGTGTGTTGCGTAAGTGAGAAGCTGCCCGGCGCAACAGCGAGAGCGAACCCATCCGCTGCGCAATTGCGTTCCTTGGACTGACCAATCTGTGCGCATAGCTGGCGACCCCGTCCCTGTTGGCAAGAAGCGTAGATACAGGCCTGGCACAAAGGCTCTCAGGGAAATCAGGCGCTTTCAGAATAGCACCGACCTACTTTTGCTGAAGCTGCCCTTCGCGCGACTGGTGAGTTGCCCCTTCGCGCGGCGCATGTGCCTTGACTGTCCGGGTAGAAGCATCCATTATTAACGTCGTCTCTCAGGTCCGCGAAATCGCTATAAGTTTCCGACCCCGCGACATGGAATTCCGCTGGCAGTCGCAAGCAATTCAGGCTTTACAAGAGGCTTCCGAAGCTTTCTTAGTACACCTCTTCGAGGACACCAACCTATGCGCCATTCACGCAAAGAGAGTTACTATCATGCAGTCCGATATTCAGCTCGCGCGACGCATACGTGGTGCTTGGGGTGGTGCTGCGCCCATCTGAGCTGTGTCGAGTCATTCTTGCGGTCCGGTTCGGTTCGGCCTGATACCCCTTTGTATTATTGAAAACGGAGAGGTGGCGTTTGCTACGGCGGTGGCGTTAAGGAGTGCGGTTCTGTGTGGTTTCCGAGAGACAAACAAAGACGGGAAAGAAGATGTCGAGTACCCATGTCCGCTTTGCGGCATCGACTCGGCCCTTGTCACACCAATTGTTGCTGCGGCGCATAGCTTTCAGAATTCTGGCAGCCGGAGATGTTTGCGTGCTTTTTTTTTTCCCCTACCATTTTGCGGCTATACATCGCTCAGGCTGTGGGATACGTGCTACTCGTCTTTGACGAAATGTTCAGGGAGGCATAAAGTGCTGAGATTAGGGTTACAAGTGAGATCCAGACCTCGCAAATACCACTGTAGTATCAGTGAGCGCGAAATGCAATGGCTGTATAATACTCAATATGCTTCTCAGGTTACCTTGGTAGGAGCCTTGCAGCGTCCAAATTATGATTGTGGCAAAGTGAGTAGGCAGTCAGGAGCACCAAGACTGATTGCCTATTCTCAACCCGGTGGCTTCCATCGGCTTCTAGGCAGATCTGGTCAATGGCTTTATATCAACGAAAGGACTGTTCAATCCCACCCACATGCATCCTACAGCAAGCAACACTCTTCAAAGATGAGACGAGGTGCTGTGACGGAGATTTCACACGGCATACGTCCCTAGTGGCTGAAATATGGTGAGGCACAGTGCCGGTGCCAATGGCAAATTCATGTAACTTATGCGACGGACGCATGTAGCTTGTCGAGCTTACCCGGACGAAGCAGCTGTATGCTGCTCCTGGGCCTTTAGGAGCAATCGGGACCCAGCTGTGTGAGTCTCTTCAGTACTTTCCCAGCACCTGGAGGGCCTCAAGTCTCCACTAGCCCTACTATAAGCAGTCAACAGAGTCAAATCGATGGACGGGCCGTTTGCGCACAAAGACAAGTGCTCTGCAAAACAGTCGCACTTGGCTATTACGGATACAGAGCTGACATTTTCAGGCAAGCCCAACAGTCAATGGGCCAATCTTCTCCAGACTCGGGGCCATCAAGGACCTGCGGATGTTGACAAGTGACCTGTGGGAACCCACACACAGTGTCTATGTCCGTGGCAATGCAACTGGAGTAGTGAAGTGACTGTCTCCTTGCCAGATGCGATCTGCTTCAGATCGGCCTATGAACGAAAGTCCAGTAATCGCTGTAATATGGCGCCAGAAACTCATTGTCCACTAGCAGCTAGCTGGGGTTTATTTCAGATATAATCTCAATGTGTTCAGGCAATTTGAGGGCCGTCGTGCGCCAGTGTGTGAATCTACTTTGCAGATGGCTCCCATATCTCCCGTCTCAGCTGCGACAACTTCATAAGTAGCATGGCTTAAGGTCTTTATCTACCTGGAAGAACGAAAGCAGATGTATGTTGAGTGTGAGGATTAAAACTGTTCTTGTTCTTTGAATACAGAACGCGAGGATTCTAATGTTGACTCGCTCTCTCGAGCTCTCTGGCAGTAAATATTTGCAACCGAAAGCATTTTATTTCATAATCGTACTGGAGATGAAATGAGGAAATAGCAGCGTCATTTGGCACTGGTCGCATATCAAGGCATATTTTCACTTCTCTCCAAATAATTTTGAACAACCGACATTATATACACCATCCATCTCGTAGGTCTTCACCGCCCGTGTCGCAGAAATTTTTTACAATATTCGTTCTACTGCGCTTGCCTTCAGATTCAATATTATCCCTCAAAGTCCGTATTCACCGAGCGAATTCTACCAATACATGGATATTGAACCAGCGACATGTGACAAGTTCCGTGATCAGATGCAATCCTTTGGAAAGAGAGGCCGATGTACCAGAAGAAAATTTGCCGTGTTGGTGACCAAGATCCTCGTGGATAGATAGCCTTTTATATCTCCCCATAGTAAGCCTTCAGGGTCGACTTCTGAACCTTGAAAGATGAATCTCCCGTAATACTCTGGAATGTTCACTTGCTAGCAAGGTTGTTATGATCTAGAATTTGAATGGGCCACCTTTCTCTATATTCTGAATTTAGACTTGAGCTACGTCTGCCATATTGCTCTGGGACTGTGACGATAGATTTAGTTCTTTCGAAGTGATGTTCATTTTTCAGACAGATGTCCGCTTTCCGATAGTCCGGGATATCTTCGTTGAGCTGAAGAAATCTAGTAGTACTTCTGCTTCCAGCAGCAAACATGCAGCATACTCAGCAAGCCTTGATACCACCCACTAGTCACTTCGAGGATCTCGATGTGTCCTGATAGACCTCAGGCATCTTCCATCCCTCTTAGAAATACCTGCAAGGCATCTTGGCCCCTGTGCCCAGGTGGCCGAACACAAGCACGTCACCGACAATCCATTCCCGGATGTGGCATGCTCTCAGCGCGAGCTCCTTAAAAAGGCAGGTTCACAGCTATTTTCAAGCCGACAGCCTATGGATTAACGTCACGCGAAGTACTACGTATCTCGATATGATATCTCCAGTGATGATTGCAGAACCAGAATTGTTGAGGTCCGCAGCAATGAGAGCGAACGTTCTCCTGATGGACATGCGCTCCCCGTCTGTACGCGAGAGGTCACCGAGCTTCTCATTCGGGATCCAGACCATGAAAAATTTGGAAGCTGATTGGGGATTTAGTCAACAAGGTTGTCACTACTCAGATCAATGGGTCTAACATATTGAACGAAATCATAGCTGCGGTTGAAGCGTGCCTGTCAAGACTCATTGGTCCAAAACTCACGAATACAAGCGTATCTAGGTGAATTGAGACCACCTCAGCAAGCTGTGGCGACGCTGCAGAGCGGAACAGAAGCATGGGCAGGCATCAGAACAGAGACAGCGACGGACGTATCTGCATGAAGAGGCAATCCGTGATACAATACGAGATACGTCCCGATAGGGCATTCGGCTCTGGGAGAGCCCTCAATAGTTCACCCAGTAATGATATACACGCTTCTCCAGGATTGTATTGTGAGACTTCATTTCCTTGAGATTCTGGAGCCTCAATGGGCTACTTCCCTTTCTGATCACCAAAAAGGACACCACGAGGCCAAAGCTCAACCGAATTAAGCAGTGTGGTTCGTCGGGTTCATCAATAGACCGATGCCCACGTGCACGTCCTCGTGGCAGCGGCTGCATGAGGGCTGCTCATTGGGCCTCCTATCGCCGTGGCCGAACCAGCCCAGCCCGGCGGACCTAAGACCAATACTGTTGGCTGGGTTCATGAGGGATTTCGCGCTCACGATGAGAGAGACGATACGAAGCATCTGCACAAGACAAAGCCGAACGCGCGGCAGAGAGGACGTGGGAAAGGCGCTGCGTCTAGTTTCGGCCATGTCGCCATCGCACAGTCATCGACCGTGAAGATAGAGGACTATTGATTCCCTGATTGAGCCGTCTTAGCCAACCGGACACTCGGTGAAAAGCAGGTACGTCGTATCCGGACGACTGTGGATGAGCCCGTCCGAAACGGCGGCTTGAGTCGTGTGCTGCAACAAGGATGTCGAACCGTTCTCAATATGCCGAGACTAGACTATTCAAGAGCTACAGGCCTTCTTGAGACCCTCAAACCAGCTCGAGAGCCCAGTCGAGAAGACGTTGTCGTAAGCCACGCCGTCGCCGACAGCTGTCAAAAGCAAGTGCCGGGCTGAATAAGGTCGGCTGGCTATCCCGTGATTCTGAGACAGAGCTCTTTCTGGATGGAGATACTGCAGGAGACAGTAAGCTAGTTGAAAATCATGGAATCCTCTTGTACGTTGAACCATGATGGTGGCGGGTTACTGGAGCAGGATGGCTGTAAGCCACGACGTGGCCACGAACGTGGACGCGACAGCACATGCGGGAGCCAGTCGAGCGATTGAAGCATGAGCCTCAACATCTTGCGTCAATATGCCCCATAAGAGTTGATCTACTGGCAGTTCACAGCAAGAGGTTCTAAGAAACTATCCATAAACTAGTGTTGAAACCCGCAGGAAAATGCTAAGCCGGCCAATAAAGAGCACTAAGAGAGCCAGAACGCGTAATGCGCAACCTCCGCCGTGACGGAGGTTCGCCAACACCCGCGTCTAACGCACGTCATGGTCCATAGTGCGGAAACGCGCCACTTTCAACCCGGTCCAGTCTGTTGGTGCTTACACAGTAAGATATTATCTCCTGACAACCACCCGAGCGCCGAGGGCTGGGATACTGTACTGTGCCTTTGATAGCGCTATGTACGGAGTCTCACTTGCATCGTGACTCCGATACTTTTGTGCTGATGAGGGATTGGCAATAGGCTTCCTTTTGCGAGGACAGGATACCCAGCACTGAAGGAGATGCCGATTTAGGTCCAGCTTGTCATCCTGCCCCTGCGCCATAATACATTGGCACGGCAAGGATGGGGTTATGCCTCCCCGAAATTGTGAAAACGAGGCGAGAGGGAACGGCCTTGGCAGAAGAAGAGCGGCTTGGCTTTGAAACGATTTTCGGCAATCTGAGGCTTCCCACCTTGTTTCGAAGACCTCTTGTGTGGCTTGATCCGTTTTGTTTTGACAGTCGCAATATGGGATGACCGTGACCTTGAGGTGACGAATCTTGATTTCGACTGCAGTGAACCGTCGGAAATTTCCATACTGCCGGTCCAGCCTTTCGGGAAGACCCAGTGTGTCAGAGTGCCAGAGTGCCAGAGTTCCAGAGGGGCTTTCTGGAGCATTTCAGATCTGAAAGAGTTCCTGCTTGAAGGGCCACATGTTTTTACTCTCTCCTCCATGTGATGCCCAGGCAGTGTGTCTGCAAACCGCTTGCATGTCATCACATGTACAAATGCTGTTGTGTCCTTGTTTTGGTCACACCGTCAAAACGGCTACTTCCTGATGGGCCGAAGCAGCTTTGCTTGCTGCCAGGGACGGGCTACTGTTGCGTACTGATGGGCTAGCGGGGAGAGTGAGCAGGCGAGATACAGCAACCGGGCTTGGCGGGATCAGCGAAGCACATGTTCACATTGGCTGTGTGCAGCCGAATATTACACAATTTCTGGAGAGAGAAGGATCCATGGATGTTGGGATGCTGACTATGCTGTAGCGAGATCAGACTACGGGCGGCAACTCCCGCTGAACGCTGCGTCAATGCTATTCATCCCATTTTATTCTATTCCCATTCAGAGTCGGCCCATGCTGCTGAATAGTCTGTGTCCTTGTATCTGTACACAGGGGACTTCCCGAGTTTGTGTCCTCTTCGGAAATGACCTCTGTCCCTCGTAATGAAAGCCCTTTAGGGTCTCTGGCAGTCTGGCTCCCGGGTCTTGAAAAGCACAGAAGCAGAGATGCCACAAGCGCCGAGCAAAGCTGCAACACGGAAACGGACGCCCGTAATTCTGTGGACTTCCGGGAAACATTCCGGACTCCGCTGTCGCTCTCGGCTAGATGTGCCATTTGTCGACCTAACTGCGGTTCGGCGGCCGGTCTGTGTGTTTTTTTTCTCTTGCTGAAGACCAGGGCCGCTTGGTCCTCCTAGACCCACAAGGACTGGGGTAGGTGCTGCGGCAGTTGTCTCCCGTTTCTGAGAGCCAGTCGCCGCCAGAGGGCTGAGGATGGGGTCCTCCGCATATGCAGCTCAGCGTCTTTGCACGCCTTTTGCAGAAAGGCGGCCCGGATGGCTGGATGGGAGTGGTCAGATTGCGAACAAAGATACCTATAAGTTAATGCAATTGGTGCTATGTAGCATTTCGGATGGACCCTAGAGGGCCCCAACCTCGTGGTCGGGAACGACTCACGAGTAAAGGCGTTGCAATGCATCTGTCTCCATTCTATACAGTGCACAGTATATGCAGATCGCCATGCACATGGTTCGAAACGCCGAAAACAAAGCTATTTTTCAAATGCTGACGACATGCTTGACAACTGTCCTGTCTTGCTTTGTTTTGCGCACAGATTTTTCAGAGCTAAAGAAGAAGAAGCAACAGAGAAACAAGCTGTTCATTTCTCTTTCATCTATAAGTGTCATTGTTGCGACTCGTGAGAGAGACTTGTGAGCCTAGACTTGGCGGGGAGAACAAGTCCCAGTCCCGGTATGAACAGACACAGGGATTCAGAGTACTCAGCACTGGCCGGAAAGCTATATCCCTGTCTCTATCACGTGTAAAATGTCTGTGCGCCCAAGATGTGTTCAGGGTCTTCCTGTTCCTGTTCTCTCAGGGCAGTGCTCATCACTGCCAGATTCAGGCCTAGTAATGGGCCAACTTGACTTCTGCAATACAATTTGTAAAATTTGTATGTCCAAATGCAGCATCGGTCTGCCTGTCCTTGCGCCTCACCTAGGAAACACACTAGTCGGTCGGACCGAAGAGTCTCGTCGTTCACTGAAGTTTCGATTATGAGGTATCTTGTTGATCCAGATCTACAGGACCCGAATTGCTCCAGCCGGTGGGACATAGGGTTATCTCGGTGCCGATGATGTATTTCCCTCATCAGGACGGCAATGCTGACAGTGCACGCAGGTTCGGTAATCTTCGATTAATCAAGTAACGCTTGCGGTTGAGAAAGGAGCAGCCAGGCAGCGCAATAATCACGCAGGAGCTTGCTTGAAAAATGCCCGACATGGCAAGGCGACGCACCACAAGCCAAAAGCAAGGCAAGGCAAGGCAACCCACTCTCTCGGATCTCACCTCGGCTGATAGGGCTGTCTCCGTACTATGCCTCGCGCTACTCTTCTTTCTTGCTGGATTTCGACGATCAACCACAGCCCGCACTGATGAGGCCTGCTGTTGCAGCCAGCCAGCTTTGGAAGCAGTTGCCCCCTTACTAGCAAATCTGACTGACAACGTCTGTGAGCTACGCCCGTCTTACTTTCCAGGTAGGGGATGCGAACGAGTTGCCAATCACAGCAAACGCTATTGAGCCTGCAAGAACTTACCGCACCATTGGCCGATCTACATACCATCCCATGTACAGTAGTAGTAAGCAACCCTAAAGCGGACAAAACAACTTGGCACTCGCGGAACAAGATACTATGTAACTTCAGTCAGGTCCTAGTCAGCGCAGCCCCAGGGGACCCCCCAGGCACTGGCACGAAAGCACGCGATAGATTCAAACTTCGCCTTGGCCAAGACCTCATCAGACGGAGACCCCCGCATGGTTTGTCTCCTGAATCGACCGGCGTACCTAGTGTTGAGGATGCCAGGCATGGTTTTGGGTGGTTGCGAAGTGGATGACATGTTGTTTTCAAGAGATGCTAGGCCTATTGTAGCATTTCCTTGAACGCCAGCTTCAAAACATTTGGAAGCAGCAGGATACCTGCCTTTGGTCGATCATTTCGTCCATACATCCAGCTCGGCATGCAGCAACAGCCGCTCCAACAGAGCCTTGGAGACTAAAATTACACAGCTACCTCATTATCATGGATGGGGAATCTCGTTGTAGGGCCCACGTGGAGTATGGGCTGCTTTGCCCTCAAAATGGATCTTGGATCAGGCTAGAACACTTCGATGGAGTGTGGCCGTCTACATGAGATCGCACCAACGGAATGGATACTTGCGATTCAGTCTTTGCAGCCCTGATACCGATCAATCTGTGCGAGAGGATTTGACAGGCTGGGTTAGGACTCGATGATATGGGAGCTATCATAAGTGGAAAATAAGCCACCTTCTGTTTCAAGGAGGTGAAAAATGATTCGCCCACAGTCGAACCTTAATTGGACAGTACGCCAGCTACTTTCATTGTTCGCGATCTTACGATACACTACGCGATTCGTCTGGGCCCAATGTCTTTCCAGTACTGTATGGCATGAAGCTCGATGGTGAGGGTGGCCAGAAGACACACACACACACACACTATCTCGGGATCCTGAGTCTGACCCTTGTGGATCGTCAGTTGTCTCCACTGAGCACCCATGTCCCATCGGCGGGGAAGATCAGGGGTCACAGAGTCGTACGCGAGCAAGGGCCCTTGTCCCTGAGAGGGAGGGTCCACATTTACGACCCAAGGCATCGTGATGCCGTGGCGCTTGGGACCCGGAATCGCTTGTTCTGCCCGATAATATCACCCAGAGACTTTACCGCTGCGGGGACATGCTCCATGGCAGTGATCACCGTCAAGAGGCATCTTGGGCATACGAGAGCCTGTGCTGCTGCAAAGTTCAAACTCCTTCGAAAGCCCAGAGGAACTGATGTTTCATGCTGCTTGGAAACAGATCACATTGCAACCGCGGCTCAAAATTCCATCTATAGCGGAGGAGCATCAACGGGCTTCTTGTTACGGATACACATCCCCTTCTTGAGAGCAAACCGATGCACAAGAAACCCAGCGCGAAGCACAGAAACAATCACTCTCCACCGGGTCCCAATGTTTTATGCTGGCCCGGGATCTGAAGCGTGAAGCATCCTTGTTGTCCCGTGGAGCTCAGTATCCTGTTCAGCTTGTTGGAACTGGGAGCTTCGATCTGCCTGGCCAACCCCTATTATTAGTAGAAGGAGTCTCGCTGCCTGCACGCGTGGACGGCCCGAAGAGGGGCATAAGACAACTTCAGTCGATGATCTTTTTTGGTTGACAGATCATCTTCTTCACGATTCAAGCTTGCAGCTGACTGTGCTGCCCCTGGAATGCGAAGCAATTCCCACCATTCCTACCTGGAGAGACTAGCCAGACCTGCAGATTGTGTCAGCTTGCGATCCTGACAGGAACCATTCATAGTTCTAGGCAGTCGGAGCCTAAGAGGTGGACAATCACACCGGTACTGCGGGCTCATCCCTTCGGCATCGTATCAAAACATCATATGCGAGTCCTCTACCGATCTCCAGCCTACCCGCACGCCCGCGTCTAACCCCGAGCCACCCCTACTTCTCTCTCGCGTCACGACATAGTCACGCTGTTACACAATTCTATCATTCCAAGTAGGTCACTATTTGCTTTGTTTGAACTGGTACAGTAGTAGACGCGACATCACACTGGCAACGGATGTAACTTATACACGGCGAAACTCTTGTTGGCCTTCCCCCTTCTTTAACCACCTACCTGAGTTGTTGGCAATCGCCGTTCCAGACTGTTGTTGTCGAATTAATTTATATTTCTTTTCATTTATCTAATTCCAAACCTGGCTCGGTTAGCCCTTTGACAGCAGCGGCATGTGTGGCGCACTATCCACACGACTCGCAACGACATTGTATTTTGGTAAACCAATTTCGATAATTTCCGATTTCGACAGTTGTCCACCGATCTGGCGCGCCATCTAATCAACAGGCCTGCAAGTAAAAGTAACTTCTGCAGCCACGACACCTACGACAGCCACAACACCTCACGACAACACCAACTTTCCTGGCCCTCCTAGCAGCGATCCAATCAGCTCAACGACGCCCTGACTATTCATGTTGTGCGTCTCTCTACTGCAAGACATTGTCTCAGCGGCGGTGGCGGCGGCATCAATAGATTAAAAAGAATCACTGGAAAGCCTTCGAGAAGCAGTAGGTGGATCTCCAGACTTGCAGCTCCAACCGGCGAGATCACAGGCGACAACAGCAACCCCGACAACTTGCATTCTTTCTGTTATTATTTTTTGTTGAAGACTATACGGGCTGAGTGAAGACTAGTACGAGACACCACGATACCAGGGTCTCACCTATCGCGTGCAAAGCTTCCTCGGATCAGGTACCAATCTTTTGAAGAGCGTTGCATTGAGACGGCAGATTGGGACTGCGCGCCTTTTTCGTGCCTTGTCAGGGTGTCGATCTTCTTGGTCTGCGTGGAACTGACAGTGTTCTGCTCCACTGTGTCGGTGTAAGTGCCGTCCTTGACCTCTCTCTTGAGCGGTCCTTCTCTTTTTTCGCATTCCCGGGCCCATCCATTCTCCTTGTCTTCCTTCCCTTGCAACCAGAGTGCGTTGCCAATCGCGTGACGACTTTGCCCAGGCCATTGATATTCATAGCATTGTCCAGTCATATTCCCCAACATAATTTGACTCTTCATAATTTCAGTCATTCCGTGTTATACCCCTCAGCACGCATCAACCCTTCTGATCTCAATATACGGACTTTTACGGTTTGCGTGGGGGTGCACGCAGGCTATTGCTTCTCTCCCACTCCCACTCACAGGACCTGCGCCTCAGCTCGGCTTGGCTACAGACTGTGTGCATATTCGTACTCGGGCAAGAAAGCACAGCAGCTAATGGGAAGAGCAGGTCATTGGACACATCGTACAAGGAGTCACGGGAGCGCGAGAAGCAGCCTTCCCGACCCGCGCGAAGTCTTCGAGACTATTGGCCCGGTGCAGACCCGGTTGTCGCTCACGATTACTGGACGTGTCTGTTCTCGAAGCTGCCGGTGTTCTCCCGCGTCACATATATTGCCTGAACAATGTGGACAACACATGCAGCGCATGGCTCCCGGCCCCAGACGAGAATCCCGAAAAGTAATAGTGAAAGCACTACTGCTTTTGGGACTCCGAACACAGAGTCGTCATCAAGAACTCATTCGGTCGCATCGCAGCATCAATATACAGTGTCTTCTCTGGAGGCTGAAAACTTTTCCGATTTCCTGGAACCTGCTGTTGATGGACCTCCCTCCCCTGCCATGATACGAGCCTTAAACGACAAGGTCAAGAAGGCGTCTGTCTCAGAACGACATGTGAGCCAACACACTAGTTCCTCAGGGGCAGCTTCATCGATATCTTATGCATCATCCGACCGCCGACCATCTTGGGAGCAGACTCTGGAATCCTTCTCTTTGTCTAGGAAGTCGTCCATCAAGTCGACAACGAGCAGCATGCCGTCCAAGGAACGCCCCGAGAGTGTTCAAGCTATTGGGAAAGCCATCTTCAACCGAAAGAATAAATTCAGGCGAGAGTCTCTCACAACGTCCACAACAAGCTTAACGCACTCGCCTGAGCATACCCCTGATATGACCACCGACCGGAGCCGGGCAGCATCATCTGTCTCGAAAGACCACATCTTGGCAACGATGAGCATCTTCTCCCGCCGGAAGACGCTTCACGCAGGTGAAGACGCCACAGCCCAGAGAAAGCCTACGATTTCGAGTCCATTCAACTTTCAGCATGTGGCGCAGATTCAGCGAGACCAGCTACCTACTCTGGCACGGGGAGACCACGGTGCTCTCCAAAGCGAGATGTCTGGACTGCGAACGCCTCCGGCGCTGGGTGAGAACTTGCGCGTGCCCAACTTTTCCTCGGGTACAAGCCGGCCACGCGATGAGGAAGAGTCTGTGCCACCGGACATGGTCGTTCACAGCCGTGAAGACTCCGCGACCCGGGCTCCCAATATTCACAAAGCTCATCCAAGACAATGGGTCAAGCAGACTAAATCGCAGGATCAGATTCGCGGGTTCCGGCCTCCTCGACCACCCAGATCACCGACGGAGTTGAATGTGGGCGGCTACTTTGACTATGCTCCTCCCGCGGTTCCGGCACGAAATGCCAGTCGTCCGTCGATACCTCGTCGCGACTCGGAAGCCCTGGGCAATATGATCTCGGGTCGACAGCGGAGCACAAGCAATGTCCGCTTTCCAGCTCTCCATCTTCAGGCTGATGCGGACCTACCAGCATCACCAGCGTCGTCTCCAG
The DNA here is from genome assembly GCA_027946555.1 of Gnomoniopsis sp. IMI 355080. Lineage (NCBI taxonomy): Eukaryota > Fungi > Ascomycota > Sordariomycetes > Diaporthales > Gnomoniaceae > Gnomoniopsis > Gnomoniopsis sp. IMI 355080. The sequence goes on along the minus strand of JAPEVC010000180.1, from coordinate 31,997 downwards.
GAGAGCCGAGTCCATTCGTACAAGAACGTCGATTCTCACGGATTTATTTGCCTGCAGATAACCCCAACTGGCCGCTGTCTGCCCCTTTGAACAATAACAGTGTGACAACCTTTGAGGCGGCTCTGCCCGAAGTGCCCGAGGAGGAGGAGCAGAGTGGTCTACCGCCGAGGTCGCGCCAAAGCAACAAGAGCACCAATTCCTCATTAAGAGGGTCTTTCTCCGTGCCGGCGTTGCGGAAAGCATCGCTATCTGATGCTAGCTACGCATCGCATGACCGTACTTACAGCCGCGACTCCGTTGTCTTGGGCGCCTTTGACATCTCCGCCTCTCGACAAATTTCGGAAGCAGATATAGCAAACAGGGCTCAGGCCCTTGACCCACTTCGCCGAGATTCTTGGGAGGCTGTGATCGACTACTGCTACGAGCACGAGATGGAAGCCGACTGCGACTACGATTGGCACCGACCCTCTGTGGAACTGGATTCAGAACCGACGGTACTAGTGACAGAGAGCGAAGATCAAGACACGGGGCTCTCCAGGCCCCCATCCGACTGCATCGAGCTGCCTATCCTAAGCCCGCCTTCGCATGACCTCTCTCCGCAAAGCAGCCAGGAAGTGTTCACGCCCAGGCTGACCTCCGGCACAAAATCCCCTACGAATGCGAACTTTTCGCTTCCTCGACGAGAACGACCCCAGCGCCTGCTCCACGTCCGTAACGAGTCACAGATTAGCTTTACAGAAGCACAGGGTTTCTCATTGTCGCCATCCTTTCTGATCCCGACCGACTATCACCACGAGCTTCTTGCGGCTCAAACGCAGAAGTATCAGGACCCCGAGAGCGTTGGGCAGTCAGCCACTCTCGAGGAGCCAAATGCCGATCTCTTCCAGTCCGCCCGTGCGAGTGCTTCGACGCTTGCCAGCAACGGCAACCTCTCAACGCGATCAGTGTTTGAGCGTCACATCTCGTCGACCTCTACCAACACCGACTACACCCGTCTCACCATGAGCATCAGCTCTGTGGACATGGAAGGCTTCAATTTCAAGGACGACGTTGTGCCCGTCCCAACAACTTGCGAGGAACAACAGGAGCCCGAGCTCCCCAGTATCTCGCCTACTACGCATACTCGATCACGCAGCGCAGCCGGCCTGCTTGGCACGGCCACGAGCACGAGCCCAGGCTTGAATACCCCAGGCCTCAGCCGCGACACACATTGCAGTGATCCTAATTTGGGAGGCCTGCAGTCGCCTAAGCAGAATGTCGCGGGGCGGGCGAGATCCAGAACATTGAGCTCCACTCCGGGGAATTTCTCTCTCTTCCCGAGTGTGACCAAGGCTCCACCACGATCTTGAAACAGGATCCAGATATGATGGGGTTTCTACTATGTAATAACCCCCCTGCGGGACATCCGAAGCGCCCTTTTTCATTTAACTGTATCTTTTATGAGCCGTTCTTATTCGAAATGCACATGTCATTTCGATACTGTGCGAAACTTCTATCGTCATCTTCCTGTCCGAATTAATTCCGATCTCTGTCTTTTTTCACCGAGCGGATGAGCCGAGATCGAGTCACTCTCGCCTACACATAACACAACAGTGTTTTCCTTTGCGTCGTCATCTTCAATTCGATTGTTTGGGGCGCAGTACATGTTCGCATTTATTGGTGTGGATCAAATATAGAAAAAAGTATCGGGTCTCTTTTAGGGAAGCGGCTGGAAAGGAACGGGGAGTCCGGCTGGTGTTCTTGGTGTTTCTGGCGTACATATGCAACGACTTGGATGACTTTGACAGGCTGCTTGCCACCAATACTTGTTCTTTCCTAGTGTCTATACATTATTTCAGTTGCTGGGGTCAAGTTCGAGGGAAAGAGGTTCACGTTTGTGTACACTCTTTCTTGTGAGGCCGTTACATGCTGTCGTTTGCTAGAATGGTCAAGGGAATTTTGCAGGTGCTATATGCATCTTGCTGTACAGATGCTGTGGGCTGTACTACTAGTTGTCAGAATGTCTGATATGGGACACCAGAACAAGCAATCAAATGACATAATGTGCTATCAGTATTTCCTCAAATTCTCGGGGCTCAAACCTTCCCCAAACCCCCAGAATCAAAGTGCTTCATGATGTGGATGAGGTGCGAGTTCTCGGGGCATGCAAGCATCTCCCTTATTCCTGCGTCTCGTGTTCAAGTCCCATACGAGGGCGGCAGGACGTCGTGCGACCACATCGAGTCGCAAGCGGTAATGAAGCATATAACGTCCCAATGTGAGCCTCAACCACTCGCGTGGGGGAGGCAGGCTGTCTCCGGGGAATCAAAGAGAAGCGACGGGCGCCCACAGCCCAACCACGTGCGGTCCTGATCCGCCCACGCTGGGTCAACGTGGCATGGGAAGCGGGTCCGTTATAGACGTCGTATCTACAATGTACTTTGGCCTAGACCCGAGCCGCCTGTGCACGTGCTTCTGTGGGAAGACGACCTCGTCGAGATGCTGGATGGTGGCTTCACTATTACAGGATGCGGTGGAGATATCATGAAGCCGTGCCTGAATTGGAAAGCACATGGGTGATGTCACGATCTGCTGTAGAAAGCGGCGAGCAGGAGCGAAAGACCGTAGGAGCCGGCTGAGAGCTGGCAACCAAGAGCAATGGACTGTAAAAGCCTACAGGAAGGCCTGCTGTCGAGACTAGACTGTGATATGGGAACGGTGGAAAACATGCCCTAAAATCAACATTTTGAAGACGCAAGATAAGCCAAAGGTGTAAACTGCAAGACTTTTCAGATATGCTAGGTATTTAGACCGAACTACACATCGCTTGATGAACAGAGAGACAGAACAATGCAGTAACATCTGCCTGGACAGTTGGTCAGTCGAAGTCCTCCTCCTCGTGAAGCCTTGTCAAGCAACGATGGACATCGAGCTTGGAGTTGCCACGATTATCGAACAGTCTCGCAACATGCTTCAACCATGTTGTGAACATGATTACACATAGACATTCTGGGCATTTGATCTGGTATATTGGTAATTAGGACCCGCAAACTGAGCAATCGTTGGTATGTATGAAGACAAAATTAGAGGATTATTGTGTTGTATACGAGTCTTTCAGACGAAGTGCGGATTGAATGGAAAGGTCGCCGGAAGCCTCTAAGCATGTTTTCCAACAACCCAGTCATGAACTCGTTACAAGCGCCAGATTTCGTGTATTATTTACGTGTTCTCTATGTACCTATGTCCAAGGCACCAGCACCAGTCTAATTCAAAGTCATGGCCCATAAGAAATGCAAAACAGTCACCACTTATAAAGTGGGCTACTCTACATTCCCAATAGTAACCACAACACGTATCAATTACCTAGCCAGAGCAAACATCCTGAGTAAGCTACCCGCAAGTAGCTCACTCATTCTAGCTGAAACCAGAAACAATGAAAAGTCTGATGTGAGTCAAGTCGGAGCCGTTGCCACCCCTTCCCGAAGACTGTCAGAGGCCGCGCGCGCTCCATTTGGTCTCAAATATAACGGAAGCGCCTCGCCAGTATGATACAGGCGATCGAGAAAGCAAGGAGTGCTGCCACAATGCCGAAGAAGGGCACGAGAGAGCCGTTGTCATACCACGGTACAGTGACATTCATGCCGAACAGACCCGTGATCACGTTAAGCGGCACGATGATGGATGCGAGGAACGTGATCTTGCTAAGAACCTTGTTGGCTCGCGTCCCCTGTGTGATGCTATCGATAGAGAGCTGGGCCAGATAGTTGCTATGGGCACGCGAGAGCATGCGTTCGAGGTGGCCGAGGGTATTCATCATCGTGACAACGTGATCCTGGATATCACCAAGATAGAGACCAACTTCCATCCTTGGAGTGACTTGGTAATTCTCGTTGCAACGCTTCGTGAAGCCTTTGAGCACGTCGGCCTTGCCACCAAGGAGACGCATCAAATTCATGATGTTCTTGCGGATGTGGCCGAGTCGGGGCAAGAATGGGTGATGATCTTCGTCGTCAGGTCGAGCGCGGTAGACATCATCGTCCAACGCGTCTGCAGCGTTCTGACTCTCATTGATGGCCGGACCAAAGTTGTCAACGATGTTGTCACTGTTTCGCAATGTCAGGAAAAATTGAAAGCCGACAGTTCCATATCTCAAGACTTACATAATGGCGTAACAAATCCAATCCGAACTGAGATCCACATAATCCTTGAGCTGCGCAATTCGCTTGCGTACTTCGGACGCATGAGAATTGAGGTTGTGACTGAAGCTGATGATACCCTCGCGGAAAACGATCACGAACAAATTGAATGGTTCGTACTCGCGTTCGCCGTCCTCATCCAAGACTGCTCTGTAGGAGCGGAAATTGGCGAAGTAGTAGGACTTGAACAGCTCAATCTTCTCGCGGGCTTCACGGGTCACGATATCCTCGACTGTCAGAGGATGAATACCGAAGGCCTTGCAAATGCCACGAACTTCCTCGTCAGTCGGGCAGTTGATGTTCAACCACCACACATAGTCCTCACCGTCATTGGGAAAGGTGAACAGGCTTTGGATGTCCTCTCCAGGGAAAATCAGACCCTCGAGTTCCGTAGCATGCGCAGTGGTGTCCCAATGAGTGGAGAAGAACTGGAATCGCTGCGGAGGATTCTCCTTTGCGACTGCGGCTGGCTCGAGATTGGTCTTTTCGGTAACCTTCTCCTCGTTGTTTGAGGGCATGTCGATGATATCGCCGTCAGCAGTGGCCATCTGTACACGACCGTTCTCTGTGGTTTGCTGCTGCAAGTTGGGAAACCCCTTGACATCCGAGATACTGCTGTTCCTCTCGCGTTCCCTGCGCTGAGACAGGATGAGTTCCTCCAGATCCTCGTAGTCGATAATCAAAGTAGTGCCGTTACGATCATCCTGAGGGAAGCAAACGTCTTCAGCTCCGGACCGATTTGTCCTCATGCTAGCAGCATCACTCTCCTTTGCCGTGCGAGACTTGCTGCGGTGGCTCGTGATCGACATGGTCCGTTGGATCTCTCCCATATCCGGCCGAGCCTCTGAGAAGGACTGGGCAGGAGGGCGACGCGCCATGGCAAAGGCCTTTACAGAGTTGGGCGGAGACGGAGAGCTATCGCGGGACTCTGCCGTCGTGTCCACAGTGCCCCGTCGCTGTCGGCGAGCCATGGGCGAGATGGCACCAGATTCATCGTCAATGATGGCTTCCTCAAAATCTCGAATTCGAACCCCAGAAGCATGATGCTCGGCCTTAGATGCATCGGACTCCAGGCGTCGTCGTTCACCTAGCTGAGAATCGAATGTGCCCCGGCGAGGACGCTCATCACGCGGTTGCTGGGACTGAGGCGCAAGAGGGCGGTGGTCATCGAGCTCCGGTACGGGAGTCGAGTACCCCGAGCCCGTGATCATAACGGTCTCCTCGTGGTCTGACATTTTGCAGACTTTGGATGTTCGAAAAGTCCTTGTCTTTGTGGCGTATTCTTGCTTTCTACAATTTGACTTGTAGCTCTCAGGCAGCGCCTCTCTCTTTCTGTTTCTCTTTCAGTCTCTCTTTCTCTCGCTTTCTCTGTTCCTCTCCTAATCAGTCGACGACCTTCCTTGATCGACCGCGCACCGGTATTCAAGGGTAAATTCCCATCCTCGTTCGATAGTCGCCAGTATTATAGACCTAAGCGGACGGCAGTAGCGGGCAGTCTGCCGCCCGCGACGTATGTCGAACAACCGGCTGGCACTGGGTGAAGTGGTAGATTGAGCTACCAGATCGGGTGCTCGTTTTGGTATTGAAGCGTAACTTTGTGTTGGGACCCGGTCGTAATGTAGAGTATCGTTGTGCTGCCGTGCTCAAGTTATGGGGGCTTCTTGTTCACCCCAATGTAGGCCCAGAATGCTGGGCTGTGGAGTGAAGGAACAAACGAGGACCGTGAAGCAGCCAGCTTTGTAGAGATCTGCGAAGATGCAGATGCGGTAGCCAAGAGATTGGGTATTGATGGCAAGAAAATGGCGCCAGCTCGGAATAACTTGAGCGGCGCAATCGATGATGCGTGAAGCGTGGTCGGTTTGGTGTTTGGTTTGCACACGAGAACAAACGTACGAGTCTGACCAGATATGAGTGCGACTCCTTTTTGACCGTTCTTGACTTAGTCGTGGCTTGTGATTATGGATCGAGATGACGTAGGGAGTTCGAATAGACAAGACCAAAACTTTCGCAAACGGGGCAAAGCGCGAGTTTCGCCTGTGAAGTATGATATATGCGGCAGTGAAGACAATGTGTCTGCAACTCTCCGCGAAGCAAGTTGGGCCGTTGAAGTAGAAATTGGGTTGTAAAAGTTGAAATTGAGAGGAGAGAAAAAGGCTTGAGAGTAGACAGGGGAACGGGGTGTTAAAAATATTTATGGAGATCCAAGGTTGCCATCACCATGTACAGCCGAGTACTAGCCTAATGCGGCATAATGTGGTTGGGTTTGCTATGAGGTATGTAGCCCGACTCCGACCACTCTAGTTTCTGTCTACTTACAATGGTACAAGTAAGTACTTATAGCCACAGATGTAGCTTAGGCTTACTTCTGGTAGTCATAGGTCCTTGAGAGTTTATGTTTTTATTCTATTTGTTTATATCAATCATAAATAACCTTTGGCTCGTTTCAAGTGCTTCTTCGAGTTTCTACGGCGGCGGCAGTTCATCACTTGCCCCCCCCTGCGCCCGCCACCTGCAGTGAAACCAGGTGTTGAGCTGCAGACAGGGACAGGGACCTTCCCAGACCTGTGGGTCGGTTCTCCACCCAACTCCCGACTCTCCGACTCTTGCTTAGGCCACGTCCATCGCACCTCAGCTCGCCTAGCTGTCTCCAATATCTGACAATTTACAATATACGAGTAGAAGAGACACTGACACTGGGCCGCATTTCGTATTGGTGGACGACCCAGAATTATCTTCGAATTGACTCGACGTACTTTCCCTACACGTTACAGACCCGGGATCGAATCATGGCAGAGCAACTCCTCGACCAGGTTCGCGACGTTGTCGAGGGGCAGATTGTAAGCTCACCACCTACAGCCCGCTGTACCTGATCAAACCAAGCTGACGGAAACGAGTGAAGGACTTTGAAGGCCAGAAGCTAGCTGAAACGCTGTCTACAGCTTTGTTGAGTGTTGTCGGTGTACGTCTGCGAAGAGAAACCGCTCCAATCGTGGTGAATAGTTCAAGTCCAAAGACCCGCTGGCTGACAATTGTGCTGTCCAGTTCATCTCCTTCCTCGTCGGTTATCTCCAGCAAGATATCAAGCTCGCAGTCTTCATCGCCCTTGGTGGCACCGCCCTCACATTTCTGATCGTGGTCCCGCCCTGGCCTTTCTTCAACAAGAACCCCGTCAATTGGCTTCCGGTGAAGGGCGCGCCGCCTGTTTCAGTACCACAGAATCTGGTCATAGATGAGAAAGTGTTACAATGAGGCACCTGGCATATGGCGTTGTTTGGATGGGGCCTCTTTGGGCGTATTTGCAAGTGGGCTGGCGGTACACAGGCAGGAAGAGCACGGGCTAAAATGGAACATTTTGATCATATCATGACACTCGTATTTGGAGTTTTGAGAGGACCGAAAACATGCTATGCTGCGTGCAGTCAACCCTGCCGTTATCACCTAATGATGTGGCGATGCCTCTCAAAATATCCGCGCTCAACTCCTCAGGAGTTCCGCGGTTTGTATGTTCGCTGCGCGTTCTCCTGTACCGACCAGCAATATTCTCGTCATCACCCTGTCCTTAATGACAGTCACCGCGAAGTCCACCGCTCATCGGCCGTATTTCTGAAACTCCCAGTCCCTGTTGTCGAGCGGGCATACCTGACGGGTCTTGAGCCATCGAGAGATACAGTGGAAATGAAAGGCATGCTGTAGCAAATATTAGAGTCAGCAAGCCATTGACCAGACAAGGAAGAGAACGTACATTGCAGATGCCCCAGGCGACTGTGCACTCCTCACTAGTAGCTGATGCCTGGTTGGCCTGGCACTCGATGCCTGTAATAAATAAGTTTGGTCAGCACGCTCGACAGCCTTTACGAAAGCCGGAAAAAGAAATCAGTACGTACAGAGGTCCATGATGTGATTGCGGCAGATGGCGCAGTTGTCGACGACGATATCCCACGCCCACAGAGCAACGGCGTTCCACTATACGCCGACAGACGTCAGCATCCATCTTTTGTGCTTCTCCATCTCTTCGTGGCGTGTGTCCCTGCACTGTCTTACCTTCTTGACCTCGAAGCGCTGTTTCTTGTCCTCGCCGTCAGCGCCCTTCTTCTTGCTGACGACTGGTGCGTCGGTCATCTCGACGTCGGCCATGTTCGCGTTGATCGTAGATGGTGGTTGGGACTGCGTGATGGCCTTCAGAGGGAGGTGTGTTAAAGTCTGGACCTTGAGCAGTCGAGTCTGGTGGGATGGCAGAAGTTAGAGACAAAGGACCTTGAGGGCTGAGGTTGGAAGTTGGAGCCTGCACGTTGGAGTTGGAGGAGTTCAACCGGCGACCTGGGCCAACGGGGTTCGGAATACTCTGCTTGTAACTCACTCTCTGAAAGTGGACGTACCCTTGACCGACAGTGTGGATGGGGACCAACTTCAATACTCTGCCCAAAGAAGCACCTGGCGATATGAGCGCGTCGACCGCCGATACATGGAATATCCGACTTCCTACTGCTGCGTAGGCTGCCAAGTTTCCCCACCATCTCGGCCGGCACGGCCCACCGCTAATGGGAGACCCTGTAACATTGGACGTCACTCTCACCTGCCCTGAAGCCTGCCTGCCAGCGTTTCCCCTCACCTTTACGCAGAGACGGCTGCATCATTCATCAGCCCGCCCCTTCCGCCTTGATGATACCTAAAACAAACTGAACCCCCCTATCCACATTCCTCCTTCTAACACAGGCAAACACCACAACAGCCAAGACAAGTTGCCATCTGCCTTCTTTCCGTGCTTCACATTCGGAGTGTGCAAAGGAAAGAAAGAGCACCACAAATCTACACTCAAGCAAGCAGACTATAGCCGACAATTCCCGATCCGCTCCAAGAGAGATTAGAGTCTGCCCGCTGCCCGATGAGAGCCTGAGCTCACCTGCTCCTCCTCTCCTCAACAACCTTGAAAATCGGGCACCTTCACTCGTCATCTCGAATCTTGCTCAGCCTCAATCTGCCAACTTTCACCATCCACCGGCACATCGCATTGAGTTACTTACGGTACGGGCAAGGTCGAGCCGCTCGTTCGCAAACTCGCCCCCTTGCGAAAGACAGCCGTGCACTGGCAATGTCTAGGCTACAAAACAGCGCCTCCACTTCCAACAAATCCAGCATATTCACTTCAAACATCTCTATTACTTCCACCGTGCGTGCAGAAATTCGCCAGCCAACAAGTCAACCGACCTCCGTCAAACATCGGCCACCTGGTCTACCGGCAACCTGATCACAGGCAGACGCCGTCTCACTTACAAAGGTATACATCCTACACATCTGACCATGGGTTGTTCTGCTGTGCTGCGTACTCAGTCTCTTTGTTTACAGTTCGTGCAAGCTGTTCGGGTCCCATGATCGCCTACAACAGGAACTACCCCGAAAATGTCAGAAAATATTTCCAATTCCAAGCACACGCCCGCCCGGCGCGGCCGCGGCGGTGGAAGAAGTCGAGGCCGCAAAAACTACGCCTCCGAAGGCGATGCTCTCACCGAGATGCCGACGCCCGCCAGCTTTCCTGCCACGCCGATGAAGTCCAATAACGCCAGTCCTGCCCCTGTGTCCCAGCAGCCCAACTCGAGATCAACGAATAGGAAGAACCAAAGGAAACCACCTCGACCGAGCAACGTCTCCGATTCTCCCGCTCCTAATGCGCCAAGTCAGCGCACGCCACCTCCAACTGATGCTACCCCGTGCGTTTTGCCTTACGCCGGTTCCAGCTCCTTCCACTCTCCTGCCCCAAATACGTTGCCGAGGCCGGCCTTTGCCAAGTTTACGAAGTCGGAGACATTTGCTAGCACCAGTGCAGGACAGTTCTCCAGAGTGCGGGCGGAATCTGTCACCGTCCAGGGCACCAAAGAACCCTCACCTCCACCCTCGGACTGCGAGCCACCAAGCCCTTCCCAGCGGGGACACAAGGAGGTACATCCGTGTGACTTTCTCTTCGAAGCCGAGAAGGAAAAGATTCGGAGGGCTAATTCGGCGAATGCTGCTTCTCGCTTGGATGGTCCATTTTCCGCGCCTCCCGGACCTCAGCATCTTGGCCTCAACGACAACCCTATTCCTTTTGCGCTGCCGTCCCGACCAGCCCAGCGCGGCGTCTCTGATAACATGGGCATCTCGGCCACTGGCACGCGATCTCAAACTTTTGGCAAGCCCATTCACGAGAACTTCCCGCCGGCCAGACCGTCCCAGCCGCAGCATCTTTCACCGCAGCCCAGACCACTTCAAGCAACTCAGCCGTATACGCAGTACCATTCTCCTCAAGCCGCGCCAGTTCAGGCGAGTCACTCATATGCGCAGCAACATTCCCCTCAAGCCACACCACCTCACGCTGTCCATAACTATCATTTTGAGACCCCGCCGAAAATGGACAAGAGCGAGCAGGTCAAGATGATGCTGGGTTTGTCCACTACGGCTTCTCAGCACCGCGGTCCTGCACCAACGCCAGGTAGCTCAAATGGGTCGTCGACAGCTTCGTCAGGCTCTGTGCCCCCAAGCTATCCGCACCTGAGAGGTGGCTTCACAGGTGTGCCTACGGGTAACCCGAGCTCTGGTGGATTGGATACTCGTAAGATACTCGCCGAGGACGCACTTCGCAAAGTGCTGGGCTTGAATCTCACGCTGTCCATGAGTAGTGGACTTGATGGTAATCGAAGCCCGCATGGCCATTATCCTGGACAGGCATGATTCGATGCCTGAAACCACCCGCTTTGCAGGGCAATTTTCGGTTTTATGCGGCAACCTCCATTTCGATTTCTTGTCAATCATTGTCCGTCTGTCCACTAGGAATCGCCATCTAATTTTACACGAGTAGAGGACCGATTTGTTTTTGGGTTTGAAGTATTTTCGAAAGCGTTCCATGCATGGCGTTGCGACAATGGAGTCGGGTCGACTGGTTGTTGCATCTGGGCTGGATTATGGGATTGGGTTACATTCAGTCCCTGACTGGAATAGTTTTCAGGTCCATCACGGTTTGGGAGGTCTCATCAGGGAGCGGCGCATCCGGTTCCATCAACATGAACCTCTGTCGGTCTTTGGGGAGCAGTCAGCCTTGTCAGAAAGATTCTTTCATTCTACGAACGTACAGGGACAGACATCACGGCGATTCGTCTGGTATAAGCTACTAGAGTTGTAGACTTTGGTCGGCTCCATGGATACCCGAAGCGACAAATGGCGTTCAATCAGTTTTTTTCTTTTTGGGGGGGGGGCGTAGGGGACATCCAAGATTTTGCACTCCGGGGTAGATCTTAGGGTGAACTGTGTAGTGATGAAGGGGAGGGGTGGGCATGCTGCATTGCACTTCCGAGTTGCAGCATGCTCTCATCAAAAGAGAGCTTGCATCTCGCAATAAAATACACAAAACAAGAAAAAAAACAAGAATATTTTGGAGGAACTTGGGTGGCCCTCGACCGACTACTTTAGACATGATCGTTAGCTTCTAGACTGTCTAATCCACTCTATTTACCTTCAATGACGTTCGTTTAAGTCTACTTGCTACCCAAGTAAGTAGTGTTAATATGTAGCAGTGTGTTAGCGATAGACCCAAGCTGCCATACAATGGCTCTTGATAGTGGTCTTGTTCGCTCTCTGTAGACGACACATGACTGTCTTGGGTCTATTCTGCTGACATTTTGTTCCTTTAGTTTCCAACTCCGGGGAGGTAAATAGGCGCGTGGTGAAAGGTTAGTCAACCCCTGCGGCAGTTTTCACATGCACGACAGGGACAGTAGTGACATGAGTGGATACCTACCACTTCCAAAGACATCATGACATTCGAGGCAGGTCGCAAGACAGGAGACTCCGAATAAATCACGCAATTCCTACAGAAATTATCAATAAAATTGGCAGCAGTTATTCTCAAACGGGACAGAATGCCTTCCCATCCGAGCCATCTGGAAAAGAAGAACAAGTAGCATTGCGGAAGACAAAACCGCTGCTAGCCGGTCGACCACGGGAACCTTAGCCATCTTTTCTTGTCCCATTTACAGCCTCCACTTGACCGTTCGATTTTTCCCTTGTTATGTAAGATTGACCCATATACTGACTAGTCACCCATTCCGAGTCTGTTCTTTGTCTCTCCTTCTTGTCTTTCCATACCTGACAGACACCAGGCTTTGCAACATTCAGTGAACGGTTCAACACCACTTACTGTCCGTGTTGCCCCTCCTCCGCCACTTCCCACGCATCCGGATCACAACCGACTGCATCGCCTTGTCTCTCTTGAAAATGGTGACAACCAACGGAACCGCCACTAATGGCGGCCTCACAAACGACATCGGCTCCGTAGATGCTACGAAGCTGATCGGCAACACGCCGCTCGTGCGGTTGAACAAGATCCCCCAGTCCCTGGGCATCAAGGCCAAGGTCTATGCGAAGGTCGAACTCTTCAACGCTGGTGGTAGTGTCAAGGACCGTATAGCACTGCGCATGATTGAGGAGGCGGAGAAGAGCGGCAGGATAAAGCCCGGTGACACGCTGATCGAGCCTACCAGTGGAAATACGTATGTTTACACTGCGCGAGGGAGTTGAACCAGAGAGAAAGCTGACACGCCCGGATCAACAGTGGCATCGGTCTCGCCCTCGTCGGCGCTATCAAGGGCTACAAGACAATCATCACGCTCCCCGAGAAGATGTCTGCCGAGAAAGTCTCGGTGCTCCGCGCCCTCGGCGCCACCATCATCCGCACCCCGACGCAAGCCGCCTGGGACAGCCCCGAGTCGCACATCGGCGTTGCCCGCCGCCTGCAGAAGGAGATCCCCAACGCGCACATTCTCGACCAGTACACCAATGTGGACAATCCGCGTGCGCACGAGTACGGCACCGCCGAGGAGATCTGGGAGCAGACCAAGGGCACCGTCACGGCGATCGTGGCGGGCGCGGGCACGGGCGGCACGATCAGCGGGATTGCAAAGGGCATTCACAAGCACAACAAGAATGTCAAGATCATCGCGGCCGATCCGTTTGGCAGTATCTTGGCGTTGCCCGAGGCCTTGAACCAGGGCGAATTGGCGAATATTCCCTACAAGGTCGAGGGAATAGGGTACGATTTCATTCCAGATGTGCTGGATCGCCAAGTTGTCAATAAGTGGTACAAGACTGAGGATCGCGAGTCTTTCTGGTATGCCCGACGTTTAATCGCCGAGGAGGGTCTCCTTGTGGGCGGCTCCTCTGGCTCTGCCATGGCGGCCATGGTTCGCGCGGTGGAGGACCTGAAACTCGGCGAGGATGACACTGTGGTGGTGGTCCTGCCCGACAGCATCAGAAGCTACTTGTCCAAGTTTGCGGACGACGATTGGCTGGCCGCCAACGACCTGCTGCCCTCAGTCAACGGCGCCGAGGTGGAGGCCGCCGCGCAGAAGAAGCGCCGTGGCAGCGACCCCTACGGCGGCGAGACGATTCGCAACCTGCGCCTCAAGCCCGTCACCAGTGTCCTCAGCACACAAGCCTGCGCCGATGCAATCGAGATGATGCGCGACAAGGGCTTCGACCAGCTGCCAGTCCTCACCCCGACCGGCGGCCGGCTGGTGGGTATTGTGACGCTTGGCAACCTGCTGTCGTTCATCTCACGAGGTCGGGCATCTGCCACAAGTCCCGTGAGCGACGTAATGTTTGACTTTTCCAAGATCGATGAGGTGATTACGGATGCCCGCGACATACTACACTCTGAGAAGGATGCACAGGGGAAGAAGCAAAAGCGCCACTTTGTCGAGATCACCATGGATACGCCGCTGACCGTGCTGAGCAAGTTCCTCGAATTCAACAGCGCCGCAGTTGTTACGGAGAAGAAGGACGATGGGAACGGCAACAAGCCCGTGGCGGTTGTTACCAAGGTGGACTTGTTGACGCACATGGTTGCTGAGAGCAAGATATCGGGAACAAGCACGCCTGCTTAGGCGATTTTCTTTTGGGTACTCGGGGTTGGTCGTTGCTTTTCCATGCATAGTTGATATGATTGGAGTTCATGGTATCTTTCAGGCGTGTTCACCGGCACTGGCAATGGCGCACGGACCATACCTTTGTTCAATCGGCTTGATTGCGTTAGAAACTTAGACTCAACGTCTACAGTAGTTGCGGCATGAAGGATGGGTAGGTTCAACCTTATAGATGGCATCGATCAAGCGGCTTCTTTTCAGTATCCATTTGGCAATACAGATCTACGGTCCTCTTTATGCTTCATGCTTTCTTGATCATGGAGGGCACTATTCACCGTAATGGCTTGACCATTTAGTGCCAGTCGAACCGAGGGAAGTGTTCTTCGTGGGACCCTGAGTAGAAGCCGAAGCGAGGCCGCGGTTTGCTATTCGTTGAGCATCTCGAGACAAAGCCGCTTTGGCTGATTGGTAAGTGCCAAACCTGCCATTGAGCCTATTTTTCTGCTGGTTGCTTGGAAGCATCGTCCAAGTCACGGACGTGCACTAAATTTGGCCATGTTGGTTTGGTGGCTGCCACATTATGTGTCTACCTGGGCAAGCAGACGATATTTATGCGAGAAGCATCGTCAGAACGCTCACAACTTCTTTCCAACCCATTTCCACCACCTGTCTACATCCGGTTTGTCACCCAGTACGGCACCTGCCTCGACATCCACATAGATATCGAATTCCCGCATCTGATCAAACGTGAAATCATCACTGCCGTACTCACCCAACCAGTCATCTGCCTCGTCTCCGCCAGTCGCAATATCATCACTGCCCACGCCCGAATCCAACAACCCCTTACTCCGCGTTCGTCGTATCCTGCCCAACTCCTTCTCCAAATTGCTCTTGACAAGTTTCGCCGGCAGCGCGGTAAACAGGTCTGTCTTGTTCGCCGCCACCAGCACGGGAATCGCATACGGCGCCTTGCTCGTCTTGGTACTGCCCATGCGCTTCTGCAGCCGCAGCAGCACATCGTACAGATATGCGGCCGTGTCGGCGAGCACGTTGGGTTCCGACAGCGCCGCGGCGTCCACGACAAATACGACCGCCTTGAGCTTGTTCTTTTGCACGGCCTCGGGCGCCAGCCGCCCCAGCGTGTGGTGGCGCAGCTTGCCGTGCCCGGGCGTGTCGATCATTAGGAACCGCATCGCCGTCGCGCCTGTGGCGTCGAGGTCGTCACGATAGGACGAGGCGCGGTTCTCGGAGACGGCGAGCTCAATGGACGCTGGGGTCTGCGAGGTGTGGGTGTCCGAGGGCGAGGTGCGGCGCTCGAACAGCGTGTGGAGGCTGGTCTTACCGCCGCCAGAGGGCCCAGCGAGGAGGATCGAGGGAAGGACGGTGTAGGTTGCGGATTGGGTAAGCCAGAAGTGCATGAGCAGCGGCATGAGGAGCACGATCAGTCCGCCGACGATGAAGACGGGGGCCGAGGGCGTCATGATGTAGTCGACGAAGTTGGTAAGGTGGTCCATTGTGGAATCGGGTGGGCGTTGGGCGCCGGTTCGAGGGAGATGTGATATGCTGGAGTCGGTGTGCTGTCTGCGCTTCTGTCCTAGTAGGAGACGAGGAGCAGATCGAGTAGGTATTTACCTAAGTGAAGCTAAGTAGGTAGGTAGACAAAACCACGGACCAGTTCTCGAAGATGAGGATCGCCCTGGAAGTCGCCGCTCCCGTGTGCTGCGTCGTACGGTAACGAGGACCGCGGTCTGACCTGAGGCTCGTACGTTTGTGTCGCGGAGGGTTTCTGGCCAGCACAACGGATCCGGTCCGGCAAGACGCTGAGGATGGAGAACAAAAGGTGGACCCGAGGATTTGGCGAAGCAAAAAGAAAAGTTGCAACCTGCCTGCAAAGTTACAGGGGTGATGGCGTTCAAGCTACGCCATCAAGGTCATCCCTGCTTCACCTACTACGGCAGCGACGGCAGGCATCCG
This sequence comes from Gnomoniopsis sp. IMI 355080, assembly GCA_027946555.1. Lineage (NCBI taxonomy): Eukaryota > Fungi > Ascomycota > Sordariomycetes > Diaporthales > Gnomoniaceae > Gnomoniopsis > Gnomoniopsis sp. IMI 355080. The sequence continues at coordinate 15,961 of JAPEVC010000180.1, read as the reverse complement.
GCCGCTGATGCTTGGCCTAAAATCATCGAGGCTGTGCTGTGCGGCTGTCCGCCAACGCAACTCCAACTTGGAACACGGCGCCTTGCTCACCGGCCCGCGTCGCAAACAACCTCCTGCCTTCCAATCACTTCTCCATCTTTTCCTCAGTGGCTTGTAAGGTGCTGTTTGCTGGTTCGATGCAATTTTCTTCATGACCTAGACTTTCCACACTTCATCCCATAATAATTGCGCGACTCTTCCAGAGTTCGTTTTAGCCACAACAACTATCCGCGCCTCCGAACATCGCCGCTACATTTAGCGGACCACGCGGCGGGATCCACGCTCCGGTCTCCTCGAGTACAGACAGATTGTTGGTGACGGATCTCCCTGGCTGTCATGGCCAGCAAAGAAGCCCATGGCTCGGGTGCGCCCATTCAGCCAGCCGCAAAAGGCACCAAGGTCGAGCCACAAGTCAACTCGGACATGGAATTGGGAAGTCTGGGCAACGGCCATGCCGAAGGAGCCAATCCCGAGGCCGACATAATGCAGGCTGCTAGGACAGGCGACATTCCAGCCATGGAGAGGTTATTCGAGTCCAAGGAATATGATGCAACCTACAGCGACGATGAAGGCATCACTGCATTACATGTACGTCCACCCCAAACCACGCGCTGTCACAAATGGGACATGAACACAACAACTGACTGGTGCGCGCTTCCCTCTGTCTCTACAGTGGGCTGCTATCAACAATCAATATGCCATGTGCAAGTTCCTCATTGAACAGGGCGCCGAAATCAACAAGAAAGGCGGCGAGTCCGTCGCCACGCCGCTGCAATGGGCCGCTCAACGATGCCATTACTACACCGTCCACCTCCTCCTTCAACACGGCGCCGACCCCCTCATCTCGGATGCGCAAGGATACAATACGTTACATATTAGTACATTCAACGGGAACGTCCTTCTTTTGACGCTTCTTCTTCACACTGGCATCCCGGTCGACGTTCTGGACAGCTTCGGACATACGGGACTCATGTGGGCCGCATATAAGGGCTTTCCGGCCTGTGTTGATGTCTATCTGCGGTGGGGAGCCAGCGTGCATGCATCGGACGAGCAAGGTTTCACCGCATTACATTGGGCTTTGGTTAAGGGAAGCCCTGGCTGTATACAGAAGCTCATCGAGTACGGCTCCGACCGATTTGCAAAGACAACGACCGGCAAGACGCCTGCGATTACGGCTCAAGAGCTTAATACGCTTGCTGCATGGCATAAGTCGCTCAAGGAGTGCGGATATGACGAGCAAGGGCACGCCATTACGCCTACTTTCCCCGGAGCCACGTACCTGCTCAAGGATAGGAGAGAATTCGTGGCGAGGTTCACTTTCTTGTGGCCGCTATTGATCGTCTGGGTCGTGATCTGGTCTTTGGCTCACTTCCCAGCCCTTTTCGGGATTCCTATAGCGATTGGCTTGGCATATGGCTTACAGGAGGTTGCCAAGCGTGTGCTATTCTACGCGCCGCCAGATATGCGACAATTTCAGCGGACGGTAGGTCTTCAATGCATCTTCGGAACGGGTTTCTTGGCTGACTCTTTCTTTAGCCCTGGATGGCTGGTATATTCTCGGCCTCGCTGATACTGGTAGGCCTTAACTGGTTCTTCACCGTTCTACCTAGCACGACATTTAGATCCGATGGTGAAAATCGGGCGCTATTCATGAACCTAATCTTTGCGACCGCCTTTTCCCTCTGCGCTTGGTTTTACTACTGCTGCATGGTTGGCGACCCGGGCTTTGTGCCGAAGTTGAACGGCATTGCGGAGCAGAAGGCTGTTATTGATGAACTCATCAGTTTATGGAAGTTTGACGAGTCAAACTTCTGTGTGCAATGCATGATCAGGACACCACTGAGAAGTAAGCATTGTAGGAGGTGTCAGCGATGTGTGGCTCGGCACGATCAGTAAGTGCTTCCTGACATGTCCGTTTTGGTCTGCTTATCTGACAAACGTTTTTCTAGCCATTGCCCCTGGGTCTACAACTGTATCGGCGTCAACAACCACAGACACTTCTTTCTCTATCTCCTGAACCTTACCCTGGGCATCTTGTCCTTGGACGTCATCGTCTACAGTTACTACATGGCGGCCATGGCCAATGCATCCGAGCAGTGCGCCATCTTCGGTCCTGGTGTCTGTAAAATCGTCAACGCGGACACCTACACGCTTCTTGTCGTGGTATGGGCCAATTTGCAACTGACATGGGTCGGCATGCTCTTGTTTGTGCAATTCGTTCAGGTAGCCAGAGCTATGACGACCTATGAGAACATGGTCGGTGTGGGCAGCGTCTCAGCGAGCTCGCTCACTTCAGCCTTTACTTCGACTGGTGCACCACTAGATCCTAGCTCTCTACCACCTTCGGGCTCAGCTGCCCAGCCAGACGCGGCCGGTGGACATCATGGACATAAGCATGGCCACGGCGGCTTTATGAAGTCAATGAGCAAGTTGCTCGGAGTGGATGCCTTCATTGAGACGGCGACAGGACGGGGAGCTGCGGCGGGTGGGACAAACAAGCGACGCAAGGGCAAGAATCCGTATAGCAGGGGGTGCATGACTAATTGCAAGGACTTTTGGTGTGATTCAGCACCTTTGTTTGGGCAGCGGGAGAACGGCAACGCCATGCTGAACGGACAGGTGGTGAATTACACGGAGATGTATGAGAGCCCGAGTGTCATGCAAATGACACGGAGGGGTGCATATGAGGCGGTAGCTGGGGAGGAGGTATAGGCTGCAAGCAGCAATTTTGCCAGGCGCTTCATGCTTTCAGGAGTATATCTACAACTGGAGTATTTTCAGTGTCATGATTAGTCCTCATGTCGGCTGTGCATGGTGCATTATAGCATGGCGTGCATTGTTCTTTTGGATCGGGGCTATAGCGAGCGGGTGGGTTCATACGGCTCAACTGTTTACGGAGAGCATTAAAAAGGAATTGATGACCTGGTGGACACGATATAATAAATACAAGCTGATGAGATTGATGTGACGAGTAAGATATATGCTGTGGACATGGACCTCATAGTTGTGCCTCTCCAGCCAAGACCTAGTGCCAATCTCTGGTCAGGTTAAATGCAGCACTATGATCATATTCCCAAAATTTACCAACCTTCCTCAGAGTAGCCCAAAATTTCAACTCTTTGGGACCCATGCACGTCTGCATCGGAGCAAAAGGCCATACTGGGAGGCAGCCACCAGGAGTTAAGTTAGCCGAGATGCATACGCGTTTTGGGGGCGGATGGGCGGTTGCGGCTAAGAAAGGGTCGTATTGTTGACAGGCAGACAATGCGTCTCCCTCATTCACCTTTTAGGAGCACAAGGGATGCTACGCGCACAACATCAATCCAGTGTCCTTTGTTGAGGCCAGGTGGCAGAAGCTTGCTGTTCAAGTGCTCCACACTTCTTTGATAATAGTCAAAGTTTGGGAGCTTAGTCAATTGATTCTCTTGTCAAGTTTAGACATCCATCATATCAAGGGCGCACCACTGTCGACTCAGGTCGAGGCTCAGTTTGAACAGGGACGGTCGCATATTTATCCAGGCATCCAGAAGGCCAAAATGCCTGCAATCACGAAATACCTGACAGACATCCTCTACAAAACAGAGCGTAAGTTTTTGATTGGCACATACCTCACAAGCCATCAAAGCTCCCTCACCGACTGACGCGTGGGCCCACTTAGCTGTTGAAACACCACCACCCATCACCACCTCAACTGCCATATTGCTACTTGTAAGAAGTTCCTCAGTCCTGCTTACACCGACTCATTCACTCACATCACTTGCAGCTTCTCTACACCATCCTCTACGTTATTCCCTTCTACCTCAGCCCCAAAACCCGCCCCTCCGCCCAGCTCTCGCGAGATGCCCCCTCGGTCATCCGCGGGCGCATCACCTCCGTGAGCCTCACCTGCGCCGTGACATCGCTCTCCACTCTTGCCGTCCTCGTAGTGAAAGGCGGCTATGAGAATCATCAGGCCTTCCACGCCATGGGCTACTGGCCCCTGGGGCTAGGGGAGAGCTTTCGGGCACTGCTCCTGACGGCGCTGCTGTTTCTGGGCCCGCTGTTCGAGACGCTGGTGGTAGAGGGATATTGGAAGGAATGGATGACGGGAGAGCCAGTGAAGGAGTTGCTAGGGGACTGGGTCACGTGGAGAAACCTCGTTGCTGTAAGCGTTGTTCCCTCTCATATAACGCATCCATCCAACCACAAACACACCTACTGATCACCCTACACACACAAAAAGGGCCCTCTCACCGAAGAACTCCTCTTCCGCTCCGCCGCAATCCCACTCATGATCCTAGCGCGAACCTCGCTCACAAAGACCATCTTCGTCTCGCCACTCGTCTTTGGCCTCGCGCACGTGCACCACCTCTACGAGTTCCGCATCACGCACCCGGGCGTGCCGCTGCCGGCCGCCATCCTGCGGTCCGTTTTCCAGCTCGGCTACACGACGCTGTTTGGCGCGTACGCCACCTTTGTGTACCTGCGCACGGGAAGCCTGCTTGCCGTGTTTGGCGTGCACGTGCTGTGCAATACCATGGGCCTCCCGCGTGTGTACGGCGCCGTGATGGGCCGCCGCCGCGGAAAGGGCGGCGAGGAGACCGAGGTGCCGGTTGCGAGGTGGTGGAGTGTTGCGTATTATGTGCTTCTGGTTGTTGGGGCAGTGGGGTGGTGGAAGGAGTTGTGGGCGTTGACGGAGAGTGGGAATGCATTGGTGGCTATGTGAGCGTTTGTACTAATGTAAGGAGGTGGTGGTCGCGCTGGTTGGAATTATGGAAGTGAGGTACGTAAGGGAATTGGATGATGGAGAGCAAGTGATCTGTGCTCATCATATTCATAATCAAGGGTATTCAAGCGTTGTGTTCATTCATTACTCCGTCTAGCGTCTTGATGGAATTAACATGGTGGGCAACATCTTCACCTCTGAGCACCATCCATTGCCATGCAATCGCTCAACAATATTGTGACCAAAGGAGAAATGTGAATGAGCATGACCTCTCGAACAATTGAATTCGAAGAGTGATTCATAATTTCCTACGTTTCAAGCCATTTGTGTCATTCATCACGCATAGAATGGCCTCAGTTAAGTATTTATATTTCCTTTGATGCTTCGGAACTTGAAGCCCCAATTACATTACAGACTCATTTTCACCATCACCACATTGAACTCGCCCATGGACAAGTACCATAACCCTCAAGGCACAGCTATACGCCCTTCTTCTCGAATCAAGCTGACGAAGAGTCCCAAAACATGTCTCTCGACTTCCTCTGGGGATTCCTAACCGGATTTCCCCTCGGCATCATTTGTCTTACGATTGCAATGGCGATCTGGAAACCGACGCTTATACAGATTTTGACAAGAGCCTCGGACGTCAGCCTGAGGCGGCACAGGAGGAGAGACGATGCAGTTTCTCAGCATTGAGTAAGGATACTCAGGAGAAAGCATTGACATAGTCATCTCAATTTAATTAACTGGTTCCCTCACGTCTTCTGCTTAACCGTTTGATGATGAAGATGAGACATGCATGACTGGCCGCGGCTTCTTCGTCGCTTGATTTCGGGCTATGTGACATGAACTTCATTGAGTAAGGCACGGGTCGATTAATTGCAAAATGGCTGCCCATGAGCGAATGAGTATCTGCAGGTATTTTCCCAGATAATGATGGATTCCGCAGGCGACAGCCTCGTGTTGGGGAGAACGTGTGGTGTGGGTGTCTGGCGTCTGCGATTGTATTGAAGTAGAGCGACACCTGTAATTGTCATTGTAACCACTGTTGAGTTAAGGAAGCGCAAAGACACCCAGGCCACCCTGTGAATAAATGGGCTTGCAAACCAAGCAGCTGTATGGGCCGTGACGACGAGTCCTTGGCTGCAAGAGTACTGTACAAGTGGAAGTTGGGAATTGTTTATCATTGATCATTTAGCCCATGTCAAGACTGACTCCAGGCATTGAGCCAGGCATTGAGCCAGGCATTGTGCCCGGCGCAGCAAATATATCCTCGGCCCTCGGCCTCCTTCGATACCTCAACGACTCTGCTGGTCTGTCGGCCCTATCAACTCGCTCGCCACCATCTGCTCGGGCATGTTCCTCCGCTTCGACCTGATTTCTCGCCTCCTCCCTGAGGTCCCTACTGATCTCGGCTCCTTTGGCCTTGCCGTACGACCTCTCTGTCTCAGCAATCAAGTCGTCCCCTCCGCGCGTATTTCTCTTGCGAGGCCATAAGCTCGGGAGTGCAATCTCCTGGAACCGTGGCTCCACGGCCCGTTCGTCGAACCACTTGTGCAGGCGGCTCTCGACCAGCTGGGCAATCTTGGGCACGTCCTGCAGACGCGACCGGCTCCCGAGGAGACTCCTGAGCGAGAAGTCGAGGCGATAGTCGTCTAGGAAGCTAAAGGTCATCATGGTCGGCGTGCTCTGCGAGGGATTGCTCGGGATGAATGAGATGGACAGCGTCCCACTGAAGCGCACGACGGACACGGACAGCGCGACAGGCAGCACGGCCGACAGTTTCTTGGGGTAGTTTAGCAACATCTTGGTCTCGAGAGCCAGAGTGATCATGTCACTAAGGTCGACATCCATGCGTGCCTGGAGGCGACAGCCCTCGCGCATGGCTGTCTTGGCATCAAAGGGCTTCCCCGGTGGGAAGGCCAGGCCGTCCTCGTCGACGGGGATGATACGACAGTTGCTGAAGATGGGGAACTCCTCGCCCAGGTTCAGCTCGGTGACGCGAATCTCGTCAAGAAAATCTGGGCGCGAGGGGCTGTTAAGGGCCTTGGTCAGGGAGCCGAGGATGGCATCGTCGTGTTGGGCGTCGCTGCGGAATTGGGCGATGGTCTGGGCGACCAGCACATTGAACCAGTCCAGACTCTCGGGCTGGTGGCTGTCAACCTTGTAGTAAGTCTTGTTGAGAATGGAGCCGATGGTCAAGGTAGGCGGGCCGGAGCGGAGTATGCTGGACTTCTTCTTGTTGAGAGCGGGGTTTTGTTGTTGTTGCTGTGCATGTTGTTGGCTGGCGGGGCGCCCGGAGGTGCGTAGGCTGAGGAGGGATTTCTTATGGGCTAGCGTTCGCGATCTTCGCTCGGTGGCGCGTATAGAGGCAGTGACTTCGGCGGAGGGAGGGTCACCAAATATGAAGAACTTGATGAAGGCGGCGATCAGGAGCACGACGGAGATTTGGCCGAGAATGAAGCCCTGTGTGAAGGAGAATCTGTTTTTGTTCAAACATCAGCCGCCGACGTCAGTCAAGAGAGAGAAGAGAGCGCTGGTGCGGTCGAGAGGACGTACGTAGGCTCCGGCCTGGCTGGGCACACATCTTGTGACATGTTCAAGGCGGCAGAGGGGGGCTTTCTAGACGCTCACCGTCTGTCTTCATGTTGGCGGAATGGCAAGAAAGACCGAAGTTTGGGCGAATCTGGACGATGAAGTCAGACACTCGGAAGTTAGGAAGCTTGCTGCTTTTGCTTGCAGGGGTTTTGGCTTCGGGTCTCGGCTGGTGTGGTGGGGGTGGGTACTGTCGGTCCGTCTTGTGCCGTTCCGGGGCGGGCTGGACAAGGCATCCCCCGGAGCCGCATTGTGCAAGGCAACTAGCTGCATGCGGGCTCTATTTTGACCTCACATTGTCATCCTCACATCGACGACGTACAATACAGACTACACAGGCACAGCCGGCGAGCGACCTTCATACCCGACAAGCAACACAAATCAGCTCAGCTCAACTCAACTCAACCGAACTCAAATTGCACTGCGCGCAAAGTACAAGACGCATTTGCCCCTGAGTTTTGAACAGCTGTCCCGTCCCCTAACACTGGCAACACCTCAGGGAGGCTGCCTTTCAAGCCCTGTTTGGGCCCCCGCGGCGGCATAGGGTCCCAAATTATTGACTGCACCCGATCTCTACCTCTGTCATTGTCGTCACGATGGATGTAGTCCAAGCGGTGGCCGGATCCGTTGCCAAGATGGTCTCGGCCGGCGATGGCGCTGGCGGTGCGCCCTCAGCAAAGATGAAGATATTGCTTCTTGATAAAGACACAGTCCCCATCGTATCAACCGCCATCACACAATCATCACTCCTGAACCATGAGGTCTATCTCATCGATCGATTGGAGAATGCCAGCCGCGAAAAGATGCGCCACCTGAGGTGCATCTGCTTTGTCAGACCCTCCTCAGATTCCATACAATTCCTGCTGGACGAGCTACGTGAGCCAAAGTATGGCGAATACCACCTGTACTTTAGCAATGTCATCAAAAAGTCTGCATTGGAGCGGTTGGCAGAGGCTGATGACCACGAGGTGGTCAAGCTTGTCCAAGAGCATTTTGCCGACTTTGTTGTCGTCAACCCGGATCTGTTCTCACTCGATGTGCACATACCACAGCAGCGGATATGGAGCACCAACCCTGACATGTGGAATACCGACACGCTTGCGCGGACGACTGAGGGCCTGATAGCAGTGCTCTTGGAGCTGAAGAAGAGACCGCTCATCAGATATGAGAAAAACAGCCTTTTGGCCAAAAAGCTGGCGACGGAGGTGCGCTATCACATCAACCAGGAAGATCAGCTATTTGACTTTCGAAAAGTCGACACTCCCCCGATTTTGCTAGTGCTAGATCGAAGGGACGATCCCGTCACACCACTCTTGACACAGTGGACATATCAGGCCATGGTACATCAGCTTCTGGGTATAGATAACGGCAGGGTCGATCTGAGCGATGTACCCGATATCCGACCCGAGTTGAGAGAAATTGTGCTCTCTGCGGACCAGGACCCATTCTTCAAAAAGAACATGTACCTGAACTTTGGCGATCTTGGTGGAAACATCAAAGAGTACGTGGAGCAGTACCAGTCAAAAACGAAGAACAACGCCAACATTGAATCTATCACGGACATGAAGCGCTTCATCGAGGACTATCCGGAATTTCGAAAGTTGTCAGGCAATGTGAGCAAGCATGTCACGTTGGTCGGTGAGCTCAGCAGGAGAGTTGGTGCTGAAAACCTACTGGAGGTCAGCGAGCTTGAACAAAGCCTGGCTTGCAATGATAGTCACGCAGCAGACTTGAAGGTGAGATGCACCGAGAGTGTTGAACCTGTGTGTTTCCGACGCTAACAAAACGACAGAACGTACAAAAGCTTATACAATCACCGTCGGTGTCAAGCGACAACAAGATCATCCTTGTTGCTTTGTACGCGCTACGATATGAAAAACATCCCTCTCACTCCGTTCCAATGCTCGTTGATTTGCTGTCAACGGTTGGAGGTGTTCCTGCTAGAAAAGCGGATCTAGTGCTAAAAGTTATGGCTTACCACTCATCGCTGCAACAATCACAGGCTGCTGGCGGAATTACTGATCTGTTCGAGTCTGCTGGTATTTTCGCTGGAGCAGGCAGCAGGTTCAAGGGACTGAAGGGTGTCGAGAATGTTTACACGCAGCATTCGCCGCTGCTCGAAACGACTTTACAGAACTTGATCAAGGGCAAATTGAAAGAGCAACAATTTCCCTTTGTTGAAGGAGGCGGGACCACAAAGGATAAACCACAGGACATTATTGTGTTCATCGTAGGAGGCGCTACGTATGAGGAAGCCCGTACAGTAGCAACGATCAACGCCTCGACACCAGGAGTCCGGATAGTACTGGGCGGAACCACGATCCACAACGCGACTACATTTTTAGAAGAAGTAGATGATGCTGCCTCATCGTGGCCGGAGCCAACGCCAACCACGGCGGCGGGACGGCTGCGGAAGGAGATTGGGCGGAGGTAGCTTGGCGGAGAGAGGATATAACGGGGCGGAAATGAGGTCAGGGAGGAGCGGAGTGGGTCCAGCACAGAAGGCTCGATTTGAAGGTGGATCTTCCTGGTGATCCTGACAAGTACTGTGTATCTTATCAAACAGGTACCCTTGAGGTACGAGTATTAATGTTTGAGACCCACTGATTAAGACGCAACGCAACGCATGGGACGGATCTCCGGGGGCATAGTGTCGCGTCGTATGCCAGAGTGTGTTTACACGTGCCTCCCGGCTCCTCTCGATCTGATTTGATCATTGGTATGAGAGCCAACGCGACTGAGAGCCCGAGGCGTACGAGAACAGGACGCTCGACCTGGACGGGCAATGCACGAAGCAACGTCGCAAGGATGGAGACGCGGAAATCGTATGATTTATCGCGCCACTTGCAGATCGGGCCCATGCAAATCTCGATATTGCCGGGGATTCCGGGTCGTTGGAACCGTTCAGAGACCTACGGCGCATGTACGGAACTGCGGTGGTATTACACAGTCAGAACGTTCTAGCGTGGACAGCATGAGCCAGGCTGCCCCTGGTCGCCCGGGCAGGCCTGGCAGGCCTGGCAGTCCGTGCCCTGCCCGTTGGCACCCATGGTTGATGGGAAAGGCGGGAAATGCCATGGTACCGTGCATGGACAACCAGACAACAATAGGATTTCAGGCCTGTTCCGCCAGATTTGCATGTGTGCCGACGTGTGGTCTGTTGGTGACATCGTACGGTTTTTGATGTGTCATGCCACGTGCACGCTTCTATCTGACGGTGATCTTGACTGGCCCTGTCCGCAGCAATTTGCCGTGCTAGGTACCATGGCATGGTATGTAAGTACCATAGTACTTACCGTGGATCCAGACCTGATGGTCTGCCCCGGGTCCCAGTAGTCAGTCTATTATTCCTCCCAATGGTCAATCTACCTCCCGGGGCTGTTCAAGGTTCACGTTTCGTCCAGGCCGTACTGGGTATATTAGCATCTCTGTCACTTGCCATATGCAGTGCTCCACCGTGTCTCCGCTAGAGTTATCCGGGGTTCGAAGCAAGCCGGGGGTGTCGCATGTCCACCACGCGCGCGCGCCCAGTCAAGGGGCCTTTACCGCCCCAACGGACATAGCCGCTTATCGCTAATCCGTACCGAGCCGCCACCCGACCGCGGCTAAAGTTGTAATCGATAGCGCTTGCATTCCAGACTTTCGTCAACGCCAAGACTCAAAACATTTTGCAACGGCAAAAACACATTTGGGTCCCAGCAACGAGGACCCCCAATGCCGCCCTTCCGCCCAAGATGATCAAGGCATGGCAGCCACGAAGCTTGAGTAGACCAGCCCCACTACTCGCGCGTCCGACGCGCTTGACAGCGGGGTCTACATACCGCCTGCGGAGGACCTTTGCCACCGTGTCCCAGGACTCAAGGTGAGGCGCCCCTTTACGCTTCACCAAAACGGCCCCCTCGTGCCCTCGTCCTGCCAGCAGTCTTTACTAACTACGAGGCTTTTCTCTGTACCAGGCCCTTTGATGTCGTTGTCATAGGCGGCGGTCACGCCGGGTCAGAAGCATGCGCCGCAGCCGCCCGGTCGGGGGCCCGCACCGCGCTCGTCACGCCCAAGCTCGACAACTTGGGCGTGTGCTCGTGCAACCCGTCGTTTGGCGGCATCGGGAAGGGCATCATTCTGCGCGAGGTGGATGCGCTCGACGGGCTGGCGGGCCGCATTATCGACAAGGCCGCCGTGCAGTTCAAGGTGCTTAATCGCAAAAAGGGCCCTGCCGTATGGGGTCCGCGGGCCCAGATCGACCGTGCGTTGTATCAGAAGCATATGCGCGAGGAGTTGACGAACTATCCAGGACTGAGCGTGGTGCTGGGAAGTGTCTCGGACATTGTCGTGGGCGCAGTGGAAGAGGGGCAGGGAGACGGGGCGAAGAGCAAGATCACAGGCGTAAGGCTCGAGTCCGGCGAGATAATACCAACGAACCATGTCATCATCACGACGGGGACGTTTTTGGGCGGGGAAATACACATTGGCCTCGAGGCGTTTCCATCAGGGCGCATGGGCGAGGCCGCAACGTTCGGACTGAGCAAGTCATTACGAGACGCGGGCTTCCAAATGGGAAGGTTGAAGACGGGTACACCGCCACGACTCGATAGGAAGACTATCAACTATGCTATCCTCGAGCCGCAAGAGGGCGACGACCCCCCCATGCCCTTTAGCTACCTCAACGACACGGTCACCGTTCAAGACCAACTGCTCTGCCACGCAACATATACCAACGCCGCGACTCACAATGTCGTCCGTGCGAACCTCGAAAAAACCATTCATATCCGCGAGACGGTCAAGGGACCTCGGTACTGTCCCTCGCTCGAATCAAAAGTCGTACGTTTTGGCCACAAGGAGAGGCACATCGTCTGGCTCGAGCCCGAGGGCTTCAATAATGACGTTATCTATCCCAACGGCTTGTCCATGACCATCCCTGCCGAGGCACAGGAGGAACTCCTCCGGACCATCAAGGGCCTAGAGAACGTCACCATGCTTCAGCCCGGCTATGGCGTAGAGTACGACTACGTGGACCCCCGCAGTCTACGCTCCACACTCGAGACCAAAGCCATCAGAGGCCTCTGGCTCGCGGGCCAAATCAACGGCACCACCGGCTACGAAGAAGCCGCCGGGCAGGGTGTCATCGCGGGCATCAACGCGGGCCGCGCCTCCCAGAACCTCGCCCCCATCACCCTCACCCGCAGCGACGGCTACATCGGCATCATGATCGACGACCTCATCACCAAGGGCGTCTCGGAGCCCTACCGTATGTTCACCAGCCGCAGCGAATACCGCCTGTCGACGCGCGCCGACAACGCCGATACCCGCCTCACCGCGCATGGCCGCGCCTGGGGCGTCGTCTCGGACGCGCGCTGGCGCGTCTACACGGACGATCAGCAACGCATGGCGGACCTGACGCGGCTGCTGCGCGAGCAGTGCTGGTCCTCGCCGCAGTGGGCGCGTGCGGGGTTTCGCGTCAAGCAAGATACCGTGCGCCGCGACGGAATGGACATGCTGCGCCTGCCTGACGTGACGGTCGATGCGCTCGCACGCGCCGGCATGTTGGTTGGGGGCTCCACGGCGGGGGAACCGAATGATTTCCCAGCCCGCATCCGCACGCGCGTCGAGATTGAGGCTGCGTATGCGCCGTACGTGGCGAGCCAGCTGCGCAACCAGGTCAAGTTTGAGCGCGACGAGTTGCTGCAACTGCCTACGGATCTGGACTACGACGGGATCTTTGGACTGAGCATTGTGGAGAAGAACATTCTAAAGGCGACGAGGCCAGAGACATTGGCCCAGGCCAGGCGACTAGAGGGTATCACGCCTGCGGGGTGTATCAGGTTGCTTGGGTTCGTGCAGAGGAAGGCTGGCGTGACTAAAGGTCCTCCTCTTCCTCCCCCTCCTGCGGCGCTTACGGAGACGTTCGGGGAGGCAGGCGACGACCAGGAGACGTTGGATGCCAAGGCGAGAGTTGCAGAATTGTGAGGATATAAAGAGAGTCAATGATACCCACCTCAGTTAAGCATATGCTCCCGCTTGGCTTTATTTGACATGTCACGCAAGCAAGCCATCGTAAGGAGACCGCCCAGTGGTGATGCACTCCTCAATCAAGGAAGCAAGAGCATCATTCAATCAATCACGAAACGCAAAAGTACACCAAAATGGCCAATTATCAGCCGAGACTTGTGCTACTAGTGCTTGGGGTGTGTTTATCAATCTGTTCCTGGCTAAATGCTTAGATCCGTCTAGCTTTGGCGACGGCCGTTGCTCACAGACTGGTCTCGCACGGGAGCGGGTGAGCGACATCGATCACGGACCTTTCTTCCAACGGTGGCCACACTAAACCAAACGAGTAAGGATTAAACGGTCTGGAAGTTGACCGAGTAACGACTAGCACTGAACATCATGACTTCACATATTCCCAGTTGGGGGGAAAGTTGCGGGCGAAGCACGCGTATGCACACAAGAAGCGCCGACGCTAGTTTATTGATCTGCCCTACGCGAGGCTTTATTGCTCGTACTTGTTTTAGCCTAGATGAGAAGCGACACTCTCAATCAAGCAGTGAGTCGCATGTCGTCGGACGAGCTGAACTATTGCTCTGATTGGGAAAAAGTCGCTTGTGTAGTCTCATCGGTTGCCCTTCAGGGTCGCAATAGTGAAACCATACCACCTTGGTGTTCCTCGGCCTCACATGCTGTCCTTCTGCTTTGCCTCGGATTTCTTCTGTGTCAAAATTTTGACTGCATCCTTGCTATAGATATAGCTGGCTCCGCTCCAGATGGTAGTGACTGCAACGGTATACCTATTCACAACACACATCAGTGACTATAGTGCCTCAGTATTATGAGACTCTCCTTGTCCTCATGCTATTCTCGCTGCGCCGGATGTAGGCCGAGCGTTCTCACAGGGCAGTGTGTGTAACGCCTGACGTGTTTGCAGGCTCACCGCGTCCAGACACCTGCTACTGATAGACCATCATTCAATAAAGTACCGTATGAAAAGTCACTCACTGCATAATCGCTAGAGGGTTGCCAGCTAAGGCAGGCAAAACAGGCGCAAGCGTAGTGATGCCCATCAGGGCAAGCTGGAGGAAAGTGTTGTACTTGCTGATTGTCGTGGGGTGAACCTCCGCTGATGGAAGCGAGAAATCCCAATATCTCATAAAGGTTTTTGGCGGCGGCAAGGAGATCCACCTGTAATAGATGGCCGCGAAGCCCAGGCCTACGTCTCTACCGAGAATAATCACGGCCAACCAGACTGGTACATATTTGTTAGCTTGTGTGCGACCAATAGCTCGCATGTGTTACGTGGCTGTAGTTCAAGCCAGGATAGGGCGTCTACGATGTGGCTGTACTACTTCTGACTGCCAAGTACCAATGCGAGTGAAGAAGACAGGTCACTCACTAGGCAGAGCTCCCTTCATGGCCAAGGCTACCGTCAAGACCGTCATCAGGATCTTATCGGCCATGGGGTCTATCACCGTCCCAACTACCGTACCCTGATTCCATTTTCGCGCTATCCACCCGTCTAAGAGATCGGTGATACCGGCGTAGGCAAACAAGCCCAGCGCCCAGGCATGTTGATCATGGAGAATACAGTAACCGATGAACGGAGCAGCTACGAGTCGCGACGCGGTCAAAATGTTTGGTATGGTGTATATGTTCTCATGGGTTGAAACAGGGATTGCCTTCTTGAGTGCCTCTGAAAGCCGACGGCCCGATAGTGCCGTCCGTTGAGACGGCGGCGGCGGCGGCGGCGGCGGACTGGCGGAGTGTCAGTGAGCTGTCAAGGAATGGCTGATCCCGTCGGGGAAGGCTGTGTGCGAGACCGGCTGGACAGACTGATCACCCCCTGGACCCCAAGAATCATGGGCTCTTGCGAGCTACGGACCCGTTCGTCACAGCTACGACCATATTCTAGCGCAGCGCGAGTGGAGCGGCATTGTCGTTTGAGTAATCAGATGGCTGGCAGGGATGACAAGGGTGGGTGGAAAGCTAAATTGAGGCAGCTAGAGATGAGATGGGGGAGGGAGCTCTTACTTTTGCTTCAGATCCCGCTCCTCTCTGTTCCGCCGCGGCAATGTGTCGGAGAACAGAGTTCGCAGTTGTCTGATCCCCGGATTGGTGAAGGAGGTGCTGGCTTTCAAAACACTCCGAGTCGAGCGGGAAATCAACTCGCATGTACTTGTTGATGCGGGCGCGAAGACAAGGGCGCGAGTCGATGTCGAAGAGAACGAGCATCTGAGACGCAGAGTGGAGCGGAGGGCGTGCCCAGTAAAGTTGGCCCTCCGGCATGTGACTGCGAGTGACATGGAGAGGACTGTGAAGCTCTGGGGGTGGATCGTTTCGCCAGGTAGCCAAGAGACGGGCTGGCTGGGTGCTATCGGACGGGCAGGCGATGGGTGTCGACTGAGGTGATGGTGGACAGACAGATGCTTAGGCTCTGGACTGTCGCATCCTTGTTGGGCAAGCTGTCCGATCCGTATTCACGGGTATTATCCGAACCGATGGATGTTTGATATCCTCCAAGCCCAGAAAAGTTAAAGTCGTCTGAGGCAGGGAAGCAGACTGCAAGTCATAGGCCCCACAGGGACGTGAAACAAATGACGGCTCTCCGGCGGGGTTGGGGGGAGGGTGGTAAGA